>CM070027.1:27892393-28131826 GCA_036247105.1 Cirrhinus mrigala
ATTATGTTGAACAAAAAAAAGTTTTGTTATATATATATTACTTGTAATATATATATATATATATATATATATATATATATATATATATATATATATATATATATATATATATATATATATATTACATTTTTGGCTTTTCATCAGGTAATGGGTTATTTGGGGCAAATAAAATAATAAATACAACAAATATATTATAATATGTTTCCTGTTCATCAGGTAATGGGTTATGTGGAATAAAAAAAATGTGTATATATATACATATATATATATATATATTTAAATTAATTTTTTAAAAAATTAAATTTTAGCTTCTCATTGGATAATGGAATATACACAATATATAAGATAATGCTTGTTTGGGATAAATAAAAAAAAATATAGCAGATAATGGGTTGTGTGAATTAAAAAAATAAATATATATCTTTTATTTTTGTTTTTCATTATATAACAGGTTTTGTTAAATAAAATATAATTTATATTAAATCTAATAATGGGTTGCATGGGATGAATAAAATAAATAAAAAAATGTTTTTTTAATGTTTGCTTTTTATCAGATAATGGGTTTTATAGAATATAGAATAAAAAAAAATTTTCTTTATTTTGTATAAAATATATATTAAATTGGATAATGGGTCATATGTGATAACTAAAATAAGAAAATAATAAATAAAAAGCTATTTTTAAAATTTCATATAGGGAAAAAAAATTAAGAGATCACCAAAAAAGTTTCTGGATTTCCTGCATCTACTAAGTAGGTTTTTGAGTAAAATGTTATTTGTTTTATTCTTTGAATGTTATAGGCTAATAACATTTCTTCCAAATTTTTTTTTACATGTATTTATTTAGCAGTCAAAATGACAATTGGTCAAAACAACAAATGTCGTCATTTGTCGTGACTGGAAATCAGGGTTAGCCCACCAAATATTGATTTATTAACTCTTCTGAAGTTAAAACATTGGTATTGTGTTGTCTAAAAATTAACATTAACATTAAAATCTGAAAACACACTATCTCTTTTTGGTTATTCTAATGACTGAAATGCTCTAAATGCCAACATTTTTATTTAAAAATTGGAAGAAATGTCATCAGTAGCTTACAGATTAAAACAAACATTACGTTTTACTCAAACATATAACTATAAATCGTAAATCCTAAAGCGGTCTCTTAATTTTTTTTCCCAGAGCTGTGCATTTCTAAATGTTTGCTTCTCATGCAATATTTCCTACTGTTTCACTTTCTGTTCCACAGTACTTTGCAAAAGGTCAACGCAGTGCGAATGCGAATTTCATGTTGTCTTTAACTCACAACCACTAATGAACTATAAACCTCATAAAATGTCCATTTTGTGATAACTTCCCCACCGTGACATGGTTATGCTCTCTAGTAGAGAAAAAGGTCCGTACTTTAAATGCAGCTGATGTTTGTTTGTGGTTTAATACACAGGTTTGTAGAGCAGTTGTCCACTGAAGAGTCTGCGCTTGATCTCTTTCCACAGCAGGCTGCGTTCTCTCTGCGATCCCTTCATGAAGCCGCGGTTCTCCTGCGCTCGGCGCGACAGGTACGGGATGACCTCGTTCACGGGGCCGTACGGCACGTACTTGTACACCGGGAACCCCGCCTGACCTGCTCACAAAAACACAAACAGTTAAACACCATCAGCATTAAGATATGAACATCTGCTCCTTCCCATGCTGCTCTTCTCTCCACTCACCCAACGGGAAGCTGATCTGATCGCACATTCCCAGCAGCTGTCCAAAATAAACCTTATTCTCAGTGGGAGAGAGATTCATCTCGTTCATTCTGTATAGAAAAACACACGTTAGACACAGAATCAAATGTCTAATTTATGCGTCTCTTTTTTTTGGCTCTGCACTCACTTTTCCAGTGTGAATTTGACCGTGTCCTCATTGTGAGACGCCACCATGACGTTGGCCATCCTGTTGTGGTTGATCTCCTCCAGAATGTACTCCAGACACCTTACAGACAGAGATTAGGGTTCATAAAAGCTTGTAAGAAAACGCTTAATGACAGGCGGGTGAATAAAAGGAAGTAATCCCAAAATATGCGCTTTTGTTTGTAGCAACGAGTTGAAACGTTCCCCTCACAGTGTGTGCAAATATTTACAGTGTTATGATGTGACACTGATGGGCAAAACAGGTAAACAGGTGTGTTTGGTATTGAATAGAGTATTTGTTTGAGATAAGAGAGAGAAACAAAATGATGTGGTACATTTTGTTATCAAAATTTGTGGGACGAACACAGATGATCATATAATTCATGGTGCAAAATGCTAATGTGGAGGGTTCATTCTAAGGTCATGGTACCATTTATGCCATATTTGTATAAAATAATGTAAAATAAAATAAAGTTTGCTTTTTAACAGATAATTGTTTATGTGGAATAAAATAAAAACAAATAATATATATATTTAAACAATTCATATAATTTTAAATTAGATTTGCATTGTATAAAGAGTGTTGGGAAATGATAAAATAAAATAAAATAAAATAAAATAAAATGTTTGATTTTCTTTAAACAATGTGTTATTTGAAATAAAGTAAAATAAAATAAAATAAAAAAATGTCATTGGGTAATGGGTTATGTGAACCAAAAAAAAAAAAAAAAAAAAAAAAAAAATTTAAACCAATAATATATTCTCAAATGTTTGCTAAATGTATATATAACGTATATTTAAATAAATGTATTTGAAAACTTTCAATAATGGGTTATGTGGAATAAAATAAAATACATATTTAAAATTAGTATTACTAAATGTTTGCTTTTTGTCAGATAATGGGTTAAGTGGAATAAGATATATATATATATATATATATATATACACACTGTGTGCAGAATTATTAGGCATGTTGATATTCTGGTCATATTTTTTTTCCAAACACATTTTACCAATTCCAAACCACATCAGTCTTAATAACTACTATTAATTTTGTATTTAATCATTTGTAAGTGATATATAATTGTCAGTGAAGGCTGGAAGTGAAAAACTCCTTATATTCAGGTGTGCAGAATTATTAGGCATGTTTTCGTTTACAGCTAAAATGAGCCAAAAAAGAGATTTAACCCAGACTGAAAAGTCCAAATTATTAAATGCCCATGAGAAGAATGCAATACTAATGCATTACAAGAATTTGCAAAGTTAAGGCTTGACCATTGGACAGTGAAATGCTTGTTGAGTCTGCATGGTCAGAAAAAACAGGTGGAGAAGAAAAGATGCATGTTAACTGCAAAAGAATTAGGAATTAAGGTGAAGAATTAGGTGTGACACCATCAGGAACCGTTTCCAGTTCTCCAGCGCCACCATTTTCCAGAACTGCAACCTACCTGGAGTCTTCAGAAGTGCAATGTGTCAGGTTCTCAGAGACTTTGCTTGGTAAAAAATCCTAAAAAATGCCCCTGACTTAATAAGAATAACAAGCTGACGTCTTGTGAAATACATGAAGACAGTTTTTTTTTATAGGCGTTATAGACAGATAAGTTGAGAGTGACTCTTGAAGGACAAGCATCACATCCTCTTGTGCCTCTGATTCAAAAATTTATCTTCCAAAATCTGGCAGTAAGTTTTGGGAGTTCATGTTTAGTCTCCTATCCTGAAAAGTCTGACTTGCAGAGATGGACTAAAATGAACTCCCAAAACTTATTGCCAGATTTTAGAAGATAAATTCTTGAATCAGAGGTACAAGAGGATGTGATGCTTGTCCTTCAAGAGTCACTCTCAACTTATCTGTCTGTAACGCCTATAAAAAAAAACTGTCTTCATGTATTTCACAAGACGTCAGCTTGTTATTCTTATTAAGTCAGGGGCATTTTTTAGGATTTTTTACCAAGCAAAGTCTCTGAGAACCTGACACATTGCACTTCTGAAGACTCCAGGTAGGTTGCAGTTCTGGAAAATGGTGGCGCTGGAGAACTGGAAACGGTTCCTGATGGTGTCACACCTAATTCTTCACCTTAATTCCTAATTCTTTTGCAGTTAACATGCATCTTTTCTTCTCCACCTGTTTTTTCTGACCATGCAGACTCAAGCATTTCACTGTCCAATGGTCAAGCCTTAACTTTGCAAATTCTTGTAATGCATTAGTATTGCATTCTTCTCATGGGCATTTAATAATTTGGACTTTTCAGTCTGGGTTAAATCTCTTTTTTGGCTCATTTTAGCTGTAAACGAAAACATGCCTAATAATTCTGCACACCTGAATATAAGGAGTTTTTCACTTCCAGCCTTCACTGACAATTATATATCACTTACAAATGATTAAATACAAAATTAATAGTAGTTATTAAGACTGATGTGGTTTGGAATTGGTAAAATGTGTTTGGAAAAAAATATGACCAGAATATCAACATGCCTAATAATTCTGCACACAGTGTATATATATATATATATATATATATATATATATATTTATTTTTTTTTTTTAAATATTTTTTCAGATAATAGGTTATGTAGAATAAAATTAAAAACATTTCAACAACATATCGGCAAGAATTAACCGCAATCAATGCACACCAGTCAAAGTATGAAAACACTGACTATAGATAATACAATGCAGTTCGCTGATCTTCGCCAAAGATCAGATGCACGTTTATCAATGCGTTTCTCCATTTATAGGATGTGTTTTAATTTCACAGCACATACTTGTGATACATCCTGTTGGTGGCGTCATAATCAGGGTTGATGGGGTCTTCATAGCCGATCTCCGCCGCGCGGGATCTCTCCTGATACATGTACGCTCCTCTGACCAGCTTAGCGCCGAAGTACCAGCCCTCCCGCCGCGACAGCTCCACATCCACCGACACGTTATCATACGCCTCCTACAAACACACAGCGCTTTATTTTGCCTTGTCATGGGACTCCTCGCACACATAAACTAAACAAAATAAAACCTAAGTGCCATAAAACCATCAGAAACTTGTAGAGAAGGTCTTATGAAAGCCATATAGCACAAATACAGCACTGTCATCATGACTCAGGGACTTTTGAGAGTCAAAAATGATGAAGAATGTTATTTTGTGGTTAACCATTCAATTTAATAATCCATATTATAGCAGGATAAATTAGAAATCTGGGCGTGGAAGAGATGTGAAGATTTCTTTATTAGCGCCGACAGGTTTTGAGGTTGTGGACGAGCGTGTGAAAGTGTGTATTTGGCAGGAACTGGACTGTGTGTGTGTTTCAGCGACTCACTTTAAGGTAGCACTGGTAGGTGTTGAAGATGTTGGGTTTTTCTCTGTTGAAAATCCTCTGCATCTCTAGGGTGAGTCTGCTAATGGCAGGCTGGAAGTACGTCTGTTCTGCGTCCACCATCAGCCTCACGCCGTTCTCCACAGCGTGCTGGAACAAATACGCACACATGAGGGTTATACAATGCCTTTCAGCTGTAACAGTGCACCTCAGTAAACACAGTTATATAACTGGACCGCCTGCAGGACACTTTAACTTCCACCACAATGGCTCTGTCACACTCAACAACAGATGACTAAGACTGGGAAACAAAACAAGAGCTACAAATTAAAATCTTATTTTCCCACACTAAAAACAGGTGAATAAGCCAGCAAGATAATGCAATTCCTTTTATTTTAATATTTTAAAAGTATTAATTAAATGTATGTTTATTATGCATGAATGAATTTAAACATGAAAAGAAATACATTTGTGGTATTCAAATTTAATACATTTCATTTGGTATTATTTTAACAATTGTAAAATACACTAGCTGTCAAAAGTTTTTGAACAGTAAGATTTCTCTTTTGCTCACCAAGCCTGCATTTATTTGATTTGGAGTACAGCAAAAACAGTCAAAATTTTAAATATTTTTACTATTTAAAATAACTGCTTTTTATTTGAATATATTTTAAAATGCAATTTATTCCTGTGGTTTCAAAGCTGAATTTTCAGCATCATTACTCCAGTTTTTAGTGTCACATGATCCCAGAAATCATTCTTATGATTTGCTGTTTAATAAACATTTTTTGTTATTATTATCAATATTTAAAACAGATCCAAAGAGCAGCATTTATGTGAAATAAAAAGCTTTTGTAACATTATACACTATACTATTTAAAAGCCTGGAGTCAGTATAATTTTTTCCTTTTTTTTTTAGGAAAGAAATGATAGAAATTAATACTTTTATTTAGCAAGGATGCTTTAAATTGATCAAAAGTGATAATAAAGACATTGATAATGCTAAAAAAAGATTTCTCTTTCAGATAAGTGCTGCTCTTCTGAACTTTATATTCCTCAAAGAAACTTGAAAAAAAAAATTGTACCCAGCTGTTTTCAACATAATTAATAATAATAATAATAATAATAATAACTAAATGTTTTTGAGCAGCAAATCATCATATTAGAATGATTTCTGATTTCTGCAGGATCATGTGACTGGAGTAATTATACAAAAAATGTAGATTTGATCACAGGAATAAATTATATTTTAAAATATATTTAAATAGAAAACAGTTATTTTAAATAGTAAAAATATTCTGAAATTTTTACTGTTTTTGCTGTACTTTGGATCAAATAAATGCAGGCTTGGTGAGCAGAAGAGACTTCTTTAAAAAAACATTAAAAATCTTACTATTCTAAAACTTTTGACTGGTAGCATATACACGTATATTTCGATAATAATATAGTTCATTAATAAGTAATATATTATTTGCTAATAAAGAATAATAAACAAAAAACTTATAATAAATAATTAAAATATTTAATTTTTTTTTAATTACTAAATGTATATATTTAGTATTGAAATTATTTTACATTTTCTTAAAATCATTAAAACTATTTTTAATTATACATGATTCAATAATTTACCTAGTAGCATCTACAAAATAACTTAACAGTTTTTTTTTTAATTATGAAAATATAAAATTTTAATTTATTTTTAAGATGTATTTATTAAATTTAAAACGACTTAAATTACTGTAATAATAATTTAATAATATTAAAAATGTAAAAATAAATAAATAAATGGTATACTTTATTTGTAAAATGTATTAAATGTAAATTACTTTGATTATATAATTAAAGAATTGTAAATATATACATATATTATTTTTGGTATTTTTTAATGATTACATTCTAATTATAATTTGCACTTTTTAACTTTTTTATTCAATTAAAGTTATTTTATATAATTTCATAATTTGAAAATGCAGTCTAGTTCATGGATTGTTTCCCAGTTTTCTTTCGTCATTTATATAACAGAATCCACAGAAAAACTTTTAAATTCAACTTTAATGTTAACGTATTTAAGATTAGGTGAAATATATTAGAATACATGATTCAATAATTAAGAAAATTAAATTCTATGATATTTTAATCAGGCACCAAAAACTATTATAATCTTTACTCGGTCTATTCCATGAACTGTGTCAGAGTTTCAAGAATTCACAGGCTGAAATGCTTTAGATAAATGACCTCAGCATATGCAGATATAAAAACACTTTCATTAGATCTTTAAATGCACTTTTTATTTATCCTCTCACTTCCTAAGTTTCACTTTATAAAAGGTTAAGAGTAACTTTTTTTTGCATTACGTAACCTTTGCATTGAGTTTGACATTGTATTTGTACAAACATTTCTCTCTAAAGCATGCTTTTATTGTGCACATCAGTGTGTGTGTGTTGTGTGTTTATCTCACTGAAGATAAGAAGTCAGTCTTGTGACGCTCAGAACAGGCGTTTTAAAAACCTCCTGAGCCATGAGAAGTTAAAACAAGTTGATTATGTGTTTTTGTTGTCTGTTTTATTATCCACCTGACTACATTCCTGTGTTATTCAATGCATAAACTGGACCATCAATGTGAAATGTCACACGGCAGTCGAGGTTAACATTTACTGAGTGATACTTTTCCATCAAAAGTTTATCTACCAACGTCGTCTTAGTCAAGCACAGATGTGCAAACACAAACGAGAAGGAAAATGAGACACTCTTGCGTCAAACCGTGAAATGTAGTAAGACAAGTATCTGGTTAATGGCTGATCAGAGCCAAGTAACTCTGAGAGAGTAATGTCAAACATCAAATGCACACAGACACACACACAGAATGGAAAAACCAACCGTTACCGGTTGATTTCTGTCGCAACATTTATGCACATTTTAGATCTTTTGCAACTTTTGCAACCTCTGCATGTGCCAGGTTACAATGAAACAGTCAAACAAATCCAACAAAGGTCATTTACCTAGTAGCATCTACAAGAAAACGTACATTTTATTACATTTAAAATGATTTAAATTATATAATATTAAAAATGAAAAAAAAAAAAAAAAAATTGTATATTTTATTTTTACATTTATTAAATATAAATAATGTTTTTAGATAATTTAATAATTGTAAATATGCACTCAGTCAAAAGTTTTTAAACAGTAAGTTTTTTAATGTTTTTTTTTTTTTTTTTTAAAGAATCTTGCATTTTATTTTTATCCAAAATACAGCAAAAGCAGTAATATTGTGAAATATTTTTACTATTTAAAATAACTGCTTTGTTCTGATTGGTTAAAATATGCTGATTATTTCAAGAAATATTTTCATTATTATTATCATCATCAATATTTAAAACGGTTGAGCACTTTTTCCAGGATTCTTTAATACTTTTATTTAGCAAGGAGGCTTTAAATTGATCAAAAGTGATGCTAAAGATATTTATAATGTTACAAAAGATTTCTATTTCAGATAAATGTTGTTCTTCTGAACTTTCTATTCAAAGAAACCTGAAAAAAATTCAACATAACAATAAATGTTTTTATCAGAAATCAATATTAGAATGATTTCTGAAGGATCATGTGATTGGAGTAATAATGCTAAAAATTCAGTTTTGAAATCAGGAATAAATTATATTTTAAAATATATTCAAACAGAAAACAGTTATTTTAAAAAGTAAAAATATTTCAAAATTTTACTGTTTTTGCTGTACTTTGAATCAAATAAAAATGCAGGCTTGGTGAGCAAAAGAAACTTCTTTAAAAACATTAAAAATCTTACTGTTCAAAAACTTTTGACTGGTAGTGTATACATATATTATTATTATTTTTTAACTATTAAATTAAATGTTTGTTTGTTTTTTACTTTTTTATTCAATTATACTTATTTTTAATATTATACAATTTCAGAATTTTGAAAATCAGACAAATGCAGTCGTTCACGGATTGTTTCCCAGTTTCAAAAATTACCATCAGATTTCCGTCATCATTTTTATCACAGAATCTACAGAATAGTTTTTAAACTGAATTTTAAATGTTAATGTTTTGTAAATTTTAGTCAATTACCCTGGCGAGGACGTCCATTCTCTGTAGCATCCTCTTCATCTGCTTCTCCTCTTCGTCAGTGAATTTGCTCAACAGAGGCTCCAGGTGACCGCTCTTTGGACATACATACAGTTTGTATGAGCTGAGCAGTGTATTGTCTGTGTATTATGTATTTTGTGTGTGTGTTTGTGTTACTATACCTCCATGTTAGGCACCACGAGCAGGTTGGAGATCTTGGTTGTGTCATTGATGAGGCTGTTCCAGTCTAACAGATCAATGGTTCTGCAAGAACAAAAAAGGAACATGGTTAAGAACACACACAGGTCTAGTTTGGTTTATACTGTAATGTACTTTAAAGACTGAGAAGGTTAGTTTAAGATCAAGGTTTAGTGATAGTTGAGGAGTTTTACCCTGATGAACCCAGTTTCTCTCCAGTAAACCAGTTCTCAATGTCTGATTTTGCACCAACTCCCAGTTTGATCAAACTGTCCTGCAAGTAAAAAAAACAAAAAACAAAAGAATGTTATATATAACTAAGAATTTTTATTTATTTATTTATTCATTTTTAAAGGTTTGGGGTTAAGATGTTTTCGAGTTCTTGAAAAACATCTCTTCTGCTCACCAAAGGCTGCATTTATTTGATCAAAAGCACAGTAAAATTGCAAGATATTATTACAATTCTAATTAACTGTTTTCTATTTAAGTATGTTTTAAAATATAATTTATTCCTGTGATTCAAGCTGAATTTTCAGCATCATTACTCCAGTCTTCAGTGTCAAATGATCCTTCAGAAATCATTCTAATATGCTGCTCAAGAAACATATTTTATTATTATTTAATAATAATTTATTTAAAATGGAAATCTTTTTAATATTACAAACAGTTTTTTACTATTATTTTCATCAACTGAATGCATCAGTTCTCAGTAAAAGTATTATTTTCTTCAAAAACTATTTTTTTATTTTTTTATTTTTTTTTAGTATATTAAATGTATTTTTTAAATAAATGCTAGGGCTGTCAGCTTGAAATTTTTAATCTAATTATTACCTGATGTTTTGATTAATCTAATTAATTGCAAAATAAATTTGACTGTTAAAATACCCACAAAAAATTATTTAAAGCTATTTTGTGTTAAATGAGAAAGTATCAAGTAGACATTACAAATTGTAGCTTTAGAAAGAAATATCTTATTTGTTTAAACATAGAATTTATTACACATAAACATTTAGGCAGCAACGGCCTAACGTAAACTATGGAACATAAAAAGATAATTTGATAAACATTTTTTGTATATTTTATGTTCATACAATGAAAGTCAATGGTAACCAAAACAGCTTTGTTACCAACAGCCTTCAAAATACCTTCTTTCTTGTTCCAAAAAAAAAAAGGTTTGAAACGACATGAGGGTGAGTAAAGTATGACAGAATTCATTTTTTTTGGGTGAACAATTCCTTTTAATGTTTTTATTTTTATCCTTTTTTTTTTTATTTTTTATAATGAAATGATGCTCTAAATAAGAAATTAAATATGCCAGCAGGTGCCGGTAAATGTCTTAATGAGTCATTCATTCATTCGATTCATTTAAACAGCTGATTCATTCAGGAATGAACTAAATGGATCTCTTTATGAATGGGCTTTTGAATCACTGGTTCATGCGATTCGTTCAAAACGCGGATTTATCCAGAAACTAAACACCGCTGTGTTGCTCAGCAATGTGCAAAAATTCTGCTATGGCTTCAAAAGTATAATGTTCTCTGCAAAACTTAGCAAAAAAACATAATATTGTGTTTAAAATATAACACAATATCAACTTCTTATTTACTGAACTGTGTATAAAACCACATTTAAGCTCGTGATAGATCGGGACAAAATCAGCACTTGTGTCAAATTTCTCTTGCTACCTGTGTAATATCGTGTAATATGTGATATATATATATATATATATATATATATATAAATATGAGACAAAACACATAAAGGGGCATTTTTTGCACCAATATCTTGAATTTCAGGGCATAAATGCATTTATGGAGTTGCTGCCCTGCATCATATTTGTCAAGAGTCAACTATATGAAATATAAGATGACGTACAGGTCTGTGGGCGGGGCCAGTGTGATAAATGCGATAAAATATTTTAAATCACATTTTTTCATAACTAATTAATTAACATGTTAAACTGACAGCCCTAATAAATGCATAAATATTTGTACACGTCTCAAATTAGTTGTTAACTGCCCTAAAAATAACATCAAAAATCAAAATAAACCCATTTATTATTCTAAAACACATTTAATTTTGTAAAATCAAGCCCCACATCATTTCCAGCTGAATAATAATTTAAACCCACTTTGAAATGTAATTACAGAATACAAATCCATTGCAATGCTGTCTTTAAATTTGTGAATGAAAGCAAATTAAATATTGACCACACTAAAACACGAACATCCTAAATCCTGTCAATGATCTACTTTTGATATGTATTATAAACAGGGACTTTAAATGGAAAACAAACCTGCAGTTGTTCAAGTTCCAGCTTCTGCTCGAGTATCGCCATGCCGTCTTTCCCCTGATGGGCTGCCAACAAGTTGAAGAACCTCCTCCACTTCACCAGCACCTCAGAAAACTGCAGCTTTAGGAGAAAAGAAACAAGATTAATCACAAAGACATCATCTTAATTGATAGAAACTTGAGCCAAGAGTGAGAAAAAGGGTAAAAGAGATACCAGGAATTGCGGCCGGCCTAATGCGGTCATCTTAATGGCTGAGAATCCATCGACAGAGCTTCCAGCTACAACACAAATATAGTAAAAATAAAAAATTTGTTGTAAAAAAAAAATTTCACTCAGAAACTGTTAGTAAATTTCACAAATAATTAGGAAGAAATGGCAACTAATGCATTGAATTAAACAGGAAATATTTGCTTTTTACAGCATCGAAAAATCATTTTTTTTACAGTATAGTTATTCATAATAATATTCCACTCACCGGAAGCTTTGATGCAGTTGATGAACGTCTCCATGTGATGATCACACTTGGCCTCGTCTGCGTAGAAATATGTGCGAGCGCTGATTACGCCTCCACGCCGATCTCCAAATTGACGATGAGCTTTGTACTTCTTCTCACGATGGTCCATACCTGAATATGGATTTTTGAAATCACAGTCAATTTCTGAGATACTGATTCAGAGACAACTCTCTGTTTTGACAATTTTCACAATAAATTTATATTATGCTGCAAAAAGCTGTCATTTTGATAGCGAAATTAAATTAAAGTGAATGCAAATGACCCATGTTAGTTCCATAATCAACGCATTTTTGCACTTATTTAATCCTCATGTTGCATTCCAGTCATTTTTTTTTGTCTTAAATTCAAAAAAATAATTATCTTATTTATATATTAAAATTTTTGCACTTTTTTGGGGATTTTTCTTTTCTGTTCCTGCCTACAGTTTTTTTTTTTTGGTATATTATTACCAAATATTGAATTTAATCAACTTGTTTTCCTTCAACTAGCACAGATCTGAGCTTATACATCTCAGTTTTTGAGTAAACATTGCCAAAATTATCCACAAATGTTGCTTTTTTGCTCAAAAACTGAGGTGTATAAGCTCATATCAAAAAGGCCAATGATCAATCATTTCCAAAAACGAACAAAATCTAAGTTGACAAAAAGATTGAATTGATAATTCGGCAATAATATTGCTTACAGTTGAGGTCAAAAGTTTACACCCCCTTACCAAAATAAGAGGGATCATACAAAATGCATGTTATTATTTATTTAGTACTGACCTGAATAAGATATTTCACATACAAGATGTTTACATATAGTCCACAAGAGAAAATAATAGTTGAATTTATAAAAGTGATCCTGTTCAAAAGTTTACATACACATGATTCTTAATACTGTGTTGTTACCTGAATGATCCACAGCTGTGCTTTGTTTGTCCTGAACAGTTAAACTGCCTGCTGTTCTTCAGAAATATCCTTCAGGTCTCACAAATTCTTTGGTTTTCCAGCATTTTTGTGTATTTGCACCCTTTCCAACAATGACTGCATTATTTTGAAATCCATCTTTTCACACTGAGGACAACTGAGGGACTCATATGCAACTATTACAGAAGGTTCAAACACTCACTGATGCTCCAGAAGGAAACACAATGCGTTAAGAGCCGGGGGTAAATTTAACTTATTTTGTCTTCTGGGAAACATGTAAGTATCTTCTGTAGCCTCTGAAGGGCAGTCTTAAATGAAAAAACATGATATTTAGGCAAGATAAGAAAAATGTACACATCTCCATTCTGTTCAAAAGTTTTCACCCTCCGGCTCTTAACGCATTGTTTTTCCTTCTGGAGCATCAGTGAGTGTTTAAACCTTCTGTAGTAGTTGCATATGAGCCCCTCAGTTGTCCTCAGTGTGAAAAGATGAATCTCAAAATCATACAGTCATTGCTGGAAAGGGTCCAAATACACAAAAATGCTGGAAAACCAAAGAATTTGTGAAACATGAAGGATTTTTCTGAAGAGCAGCAGGCAGTTTAACTGTTCAGGACAAACAAAGCACAGCTGTGGATCATTCAGGTAACAACACAGTATTAAGAATCAAGTGTATGTAAACTTTTGAAGGGTTTCATTTTTATCATTTCAATTATTATTTCTCTTGTGGACTACATGTAAAAATCTTTTATGAGAAATATCTTATTCAGGTCAGTACTAAATAAAAATCACAATGCATTTTGTATCATCCCTCTTGGTTTTGGTAAAATAATTAACATTTTGCAGATTCTGCAAGGTGTATGTAAACTTTTGACCTCAACTGCAAATAGAGATTTCGAAGCAAAAAGGCTGGTAATTTTTGACTGTGAACATCAAATTTTCAGGATTTTTAGCACAGCACAAGGGTTAAAAAGAAAATTGGGTCAATTCTGATCTCATGTTGACTAACAGAAATATGCACATTTAGAATTTAAAAATGGTTATTAATGCTGACCAGCTTTATGCAGCATGATGTCTATGACTGAAACCTTGCACTTCATAATTTCTCATAACACCTTATAGAGGAAAGCTTTCAGTCTGAGATACAGAACACCCCACAGACTCGAAAGACATGAGCTTGCAAAGTTAATTTCAGCCCCTTCACCAGGTGAGCCCACGGTTAAACCAGCTTTAACCAGTCTGAGCGAGTGAAAGAGCTAGAGCCCCTAATACGCATAGAGCAGGCTATTTCAGCCTTTGTCGACATGCTTCACGACTGCCAGCGCAGCACGATCCCTGAGGCGAAGCGTGCTCGCCTGACACACGGCTAACGTTACTAAAAACCTAGTCAGATGAAACTCAAGGAACTACCAACACCCTTCCAACATCGACGCTAAAGCCCTGAAATAAAACTTTAAAAACACCGTACACTCATCGTTCTGAAGCAAGTGTGCACTGGTGTTTGCTGAAAATAAAACAAAACAATTGTTTACCAAATGCTTTGAAAACTACTACCAACATTATCAGATTTAGAAAAATAACACACAAAATAATAATAAGCTAAAAGGTTTAAATATTAAATAAAATGCATTAAATTCTATAAAATCATATAAAAACAAAGTAAAACAAAAAATAGCACAAGACAAAGTAAAATAACAAAGTAATATTAAAAAAAAGCACGAAACTAAAGACAAAATAAAAAAAGAGCAACACAAATTAAAACAATAGACAAGACAAACAAACAAAAATAAAATAAAACAAAAAGTAAAACAAAAAAAACAATAAAACACAACATAAAGCAAAACAAAAAAAGAATAATAATAATGAAGTAAAAAATTTAAAGTAAAACAAAAAACAAAACTAGTCAAAACCAGACAGAATAATTTTTAATTATTATAGAATTAAAATAAAAAAAATGAAACAAGAGAAGAAATATACAATAAAATACAATAAAATATCATCCTAGCAGGACACATTTCTATTTTTATTTTTTTAGTAACACTGTGTACTGTACTGAACTGGCTCAGTTAGTAATTTAATATGTGTTATGATAAAATATGGCAGATTTATTTACAAATAATAATAAAACAATATTTTAAAATTTATTTTTAATTTTCTTTTATTGCACTTACCATGGCTCTCTTTCTCAGCCTCAGAAACACAAGAGCTGAAAAACAAGACGAAAAGCACATGATTAAAAGTAAAGTTGTGCTTTATTAATGCTAGTACAAGTTTCTGCAAACATGTCACCTTTAAACCAGGACATTTTATACGTAAGCTCCTGTTAGCCTTACTAAAAAAGGTGTTGAATTCACTGGGGGCCATTAAATGATGCAACACACACTGACACGATGTTCTGCACTCAGCCAGGAAGCCGTCCGATTCACAAACGCTGGCCCACTTCAGATTCCAGTCACACGCAATGACATGCGTCACTCTCTTTGCGACACAAGTCTCAGTCAACAGACTGAATCAATATGAAATCAATTTCAGTTCAGTTTAGAAACTCAAACGAGGGTGACAATTCTTATTTGAGAATTTAAAAAATATATTATCCCTCTGTGTTTCCAGTCTGGCTGCGAGAGAAATTAAAATGATCCAATGCAAATTGGAGCTATGTAAACAAGCAAAAGCAAAAGCGGGAATGGTCTAATGCAAAAGCTCAAAGTTGAAGCCTGTGAATGATAAGTATGTCAAGCATTTGACCCGACCTTCTGTCCAAACAAGACATGGGGTTGCAAGCGTTCATACTGCAACACACACTCATGAACTGTTATGAACTATTTCAATGCTAAATGCAAAATTGGAGATATTTTAATATAGTGTCTAGCAGGTACAATCAGAAGTACCTTGCTTTTTTTTCTGCAATATGATTTATATTATTATATATTATATATTATTATACATATATATTATATTTTGCAAATATTTGTATATAAATAAATAAACAAATAAATAAATAAACATATTTTTTTTTACAAAATTATATTATATATATATATAAAATAATAATAAGCTAAAAGGTTTAAAGATCAAATAAAATGCATAAAATTCTATAAAATCATATAAAAACAAAGTAAAAAAAAAATAGCACAAGTAAAAAAAAAAAGTTATATATATATATATATATATATATTTTTTTTTAATATTTATTAGTTAACCCTATAAAGAACACTATATTATATTATAGAGCTTTGATCATAAAACTAAGCTTTTAAATATCATTTTACTACGATATATAAAATATAGAATGAAATCTGATATTTATATGCAACTTTTTTGGCCATATGAATATCAGCATCCATGCCAAATTTTTTTTTGTGCATTTAGATTCAAATTGAGCTTTTTCTTCCTCAGTTATGAGCTCTATATTCTTCTATCATACTGTACGAGCCATAAAACCCTGAAAAAACACATATTCAAACCTTTTAGTCATGTTGTCTGACTATTATTGCACGTCAGGCTTTGCAGGGTAAAAACATCTCAAAGTTGAAATATGTATATATACCTCAATAAACCTCAGTACATAAAATAAGTCACATGATTGTCATGTCAGATATAATTTCAATAAAACACATGATTTAGGGAATCATTCATGCCTGTGGCACAAATAGTACAGTACGGGTTATACTTACAGATAGAACCTTAAACAAACCTCTAAGCTCAACTACTATGCGGTAGTGATGCATGGTTTATAAAAATGTAAATGACTACCCTAAAGTAATCGACATTTATTGCCTTGGAGCTGATTGTATGTTGTAAATGGTTTTATTGAAGTACTGTTTTTGTCTGTTTCGGAAACCAGCGGCTGTAAAATCTCTAGTTCTCAATGATTTCATAGTACAGAGAACTATATCAATGTTTTTTAATATGTTATCATTGTAATACAGAATGTAATTCTCTGTTGTTGAGTATATACTAACTGAATACTAGCTCTCAGTTTACCCAAAATACCTTGTATAACATTTGCAGTGTGTCAGCGTATGTGTGTGTGTTGTTACTCAGCAAACTGGCTTTTTGCCTTGAGCGAAATTAAAGCACATTCCCACGGGGATGAAACAAGCTTCCCTTTTGTGTTTTTTATAACCTAGACTAATTCAAAAAGAAGTGTATTAAACTCTCAGCTCAAAAAAGTATTCCTAAGTAAAGATTTAACCTCATTTAAACAGTGCTTTTTATAATTCTTGCTATCTGCAACACACCCTCAAATGTCAACTGCTCATAACAGGCTTTGAGTTACTCAACACGCTGGTCTGGGTTTCCTTGCTCAGCCTCATGTGACTGCATTCCGTGAGGGAGGAGGAGGAGGATAAACACCTCCCTTTTTCAGCCAATCAGGCAGTGGGCCTTGGCCGAAACTGACCAATGGGGACGAAGGTAATGGGAGACCGTTTCCAATAGTGCAGCCAAGAGCGTGACATGGTTTCAGTGCCACTGATGAGTCAAAACTCTGGCTGGAATTCAATGTCATGTCACTTTTTGCTATCTGTGTAGGTCAGTGGAAAGGAAAATAAGGTATTGGGATTATACTCACTCCATCTCCTTCTTCTCAGCCTCTTCTTGAGTCAGGTCCTCCTCCACGCTGTAGTCCAGAACCGAACCCACACCAAACGCCTGGTTCTTCTCGATCAAAGGTTTGATGGCGTTCTGGTCCTCGCCCGCCACGAACTGGCCGTAGAAGGTCATTTTCATCAGTTTCTCGAAGAGCCGCTGACCAAAAACCTTCTTGCTGAGGTCCATCAACTGTGGATGGAAAAATGAGGAATATAATGTCAATAAAACAATGCTACAAATGGCCTAGTTTCTGAAATAAATAAATGAACATTTATCAGGATTATTATAGGTAAATTATAAAAAAATACATATTTTTCATTTAGTTCAATTTGCCAAAACAAATAAAACTAAAACTGAAATAAAAATGTATACAAACCATACAATCATAATTAAAAAATTAAAAAATTTTACAAAACCATAATCTAAAATCAGAATGAAAATGAAAAATAAAGACTTTTGTTGTATATACACATTACATATATACAAACATGCACACATGCATACACATACATATATATTAGTTGTTTCAAAATTATTTTATTTATTATTTGTTTTATTAGTTATTTTAATAATAAATTAGTTTTTTATTTTAAACCAGTTTTAAATTAAATTTTAAACTGAAATTTATTTCTAAAATAATTATAAATTAATAATAAAACTGATATGTATTTATCTCAAATTCATTAATATAATTAAAAAATGTGATCACTAATACAATAATACAATAAAAAATTATTTTATATATATATACTCACACACATAATGTGTTTGTGTATATAATTGTAGATTCATAACTCTTTTTTATTTATTTACTTGTTTTAAAAGTAAAATGAGTAGAATTATACTTTGAAAAACAAACACACACACACACACACATATATACAGTGATATTGTCTGTCTGTGTGTGTACATAATTGATAGACAGACAGATAGACAGACAGATAGACAGACAGACAGACAGATAGATAGACAGATGTGGGTGTGTTAGTGTGTGTGGAAAATTTCTAATAAATAATATTAAAAACCTGAATAAATAAAAGTAACCACATTATTTTAAAGTGTGCATTCATATAAGTTCAAAAAAGTTGCAAAAAAAATAAATAAATAAATAACATTAACCACAACTAATGTTAATGAGTTCGGTACTTTTTCGAAAATCAAGACTTAACTCGCCTCTTTATTTTTGTCAACCAGGACGTCAAAGGTGCAGAGTTTGAACACCAGCAGACTTCTGAGGAGCTCCAGCGTGTCTTTGCTCTTGTAGGCTTCTTGTGTGTTGTCAAAATCGATGGAGATTCTCTGGCGCTCCGTGTGCGCTTTCCCGCTGATGAGATCCACATCGCAGGGCTTCTCTACTATGGTGCATGACGGATCCAGCGGCGTGTCCTCCGTCTTCAGCTCTTTGTGCTTAGTGGATGCTGCGGTGGAGCGCAGCCTCACGCCGAGAAACTGACCCGGCTTTACTCTGGCCAGAGCAGGGATAACTTTAGAGTAAGACATGTTTACAAAGTCAGGTCGATGGGATGAAGGAAACGTATCAGTACTTCTCGTAACGATGGAGGTTTCCAGATGAATGAGGGGGAAACACACCCCGGACGGGAGCGTCATTAAAGCGCGCTTAGAATATGCAAATAAATTTCAGCGCTCTGATTGGTGATTGGCTCCCGATCTGTGACGCACATTGCGTCACTGCATATGCTAAAATTACTTGTACTAAACACCTGATATTTGCTTTGCATTGCAAATTTTTCGTTCACCAGAACATTTTGACTAGATTGGATGTCTGAAATTTTCCACACTGTAAAATCTCTTAAACTCATAAATAAGACATTTCTATGAACGAATCTTTTTTTTTTTTTTACCTTTGTTTTACCACTTTGTAATAGTTTTCTCTTTTTTCCCTTTCCCTTTTTTCCCACCTTTTTTCTCAATAAGATAAAACAAAGGTAAGCTTAATATAAAATAATGCCTAGATACTATGTAAAAAAAAAAAAAAAAAGTATATTTTGTCCATTAATTAAAATATTTTTGGATTCCAAATATGTAATTTTTGTTAACTAAAACTATTTAAAAAAACACTTACATAAAGCTGAATAAAAATAAAATATAAACATTAGATTAAAACATAAATTACATATAAGAAATAAGTTTGGAATTTTCAAATTATTAACTACAATTAACAAAGACTAAAAACTAAACTAAATACTGAAATAAAACTACATTAACCCAAAATATTAATATTAAAAAATTAGTAAAAACGACAAAAGAACAAAATAAAATAAAATAAAATAAAATAAAATAAAATAGAAAAATATGGGCTTGTTTAAAATATTAATGAAAAAATATTATATTATAATCCTAAAACAACACTGACTGGCACCTTTATTTTATATTTGGATCATACCACATTACTAGTAGTTTCACCCGTTCTTCTTTGTACAAAGTGCTTTAATTATCTTGCATGTCTTCCAGTCATTGTTTTCTGGTCTCTGCATTGCTTTTTCAATGGATTTAGATCTCCACCCATTTGTTTTTCACTTCAGAACAGTCCAGTGTTTTGTTTTCAGCCACCATTATCCTACAGGAAGACTCATTTGGGGTGTCACCATTATTGTCCAAGCAATTTTAGAGTTTCTGTCTGTTACAAGCTAAGATTTAGTTGCCTGTTTTGGTAAACAATACAATGAAATAGCCTTGTAAGTAAGTAAGGTTGATCATGAATACCAATCTTTATAGCAACAGTAAATTGGTTGCTTTCTGCCAGTTATGCTGATTTTAGCGAAGGAAAATGTGCTTCTGTTACCATATATTCTAGTTTGAGGTTGTTGACTCAAGTACTTCAGATCTGAACACCTAATCAATATGACGTTACACAGCCAATGACTTTCTCAGTGACTCATTGGATTGATTATTGTGTTTGTTCATTGAAAATCATGACCACAAAACACAAACCTTTGCTATATGACTCTCTTTTAGTTTTTGTTAACATTTGTAAATTATATATATGTATTAAATTTGTTCTCTGTTTTGGTGATTTTTACAAATTTTTTTTATTTATTTTACTTATATATAAACTTAAGATTTTGCCTTAGAAGTTTAAAAAATAAAATAAAAAATCAAGGCAGGAAATAAAATAATTTTACGGTTTTAACTTCTAGTTACCTATAATAACAGTGATAAATTTGTTCTCTGTTTTGGTGATTTTTATTCATTTTTTTTTAGAACTTGAGATTTGCTGTAGCAAAGATTTTGTTAATTTTTTTCTCAGAGTCAGGAAATAAAATAATTTTGTGGTTTTTAATTTCAGTTCACTATGAAAACAGTGATACATTTGTTCTCTGTTTTGGTGATTTTTTATTATTTTTTTAGAACTTGAGATTTTTCCTTAGCAAAGTTTCAAATATTTTTTTTCAAGTCAGGAAACAAAATAATTTTATGGTTTTAATTTCAGTGAACTATAATAACCCTGATGTTAATGCTGCTTTTTGACAGCATCTGAATTTATTTGAAGATATTTGCAGTAATGCAGTATCTTACTATGTATATTACCAGAACCTTCACTTTTTTGTCTAACCAGCTCAGCATTTGCGTATTCAGTGAATGAACCTTGAGACAATAGTACCGTCAATACATGTGGTTTTTCTTGTCTGTGCACTGAAAAGACGCTTAGTGCTGCTTACTTATGTAATCATGTTCAAAGATATGATATCATAATTCACTCTGAGCACTTTGAATGGGCTTTATATATCCACTGAGCAGTGCATCAACTTCTAATGTCTGCAGAAAGTACAGTGTTACTTATAACAAATAGCAAAAAGAGTGCTCTAGTGACACCAAATAGTCAGTCTATCTTAAATCTGGCCACATTGTGTAATTAAGGACATTGCAAATAAACTTGAATTGCATTTTAGCCTTTAAATTGATGGATTGGTGAGACTTAGAAACCACATTTGGTACTATTTGCTACTACGTTCGCCCCTTTCTTCACAACAAATTAATTTAATATTACTGATATTTCTGAAGCTTGTTTTGAGCAAAAAGCCTTTTAAAATACAGATGAGCACATCAATACTGCCCTCTGCTGGACAAAGGAGGCTAAAGAACTTCAGTGACTTTTTCAGGTGTTTTTTTTTTTGCAGTGTTTTCAACGAGGAGGGCCTCAAATTACTAAAAAGTATTTAAATAAAAAAAAAATGTATTAAAATTACATAACTGCAATAGTAAATAAATAGCTAAAATACATATAAATTAAAATGTTAACTGAAATGCATTTCTTATTCTTAATTCAACAATAAAATAGTTCTAACTTGTGCAATATCACAAAATGAATTGTGGTTAATTTAGTATATAAATACATTGGTGGCCAAAATTATTAGAACACTAGTATTTTCACAAGCTAAAAATGGTTTTAAGTCAGTTATTTCTATCTTATGCTGTATTGCGTCAGTAGGAAATATGAGTTTACATTTCCAAACATTCATTTTACCATTAATTGTAATAATCCAATTTGCACAAGTCTGACAACAGCCAGTGCTCCACACAGAGATCTGATCTCACCATCATTCAGTCTGTCTGGAATGACATGAAGAAACAGACTAAATCCAGAAGAACTGTGCCAATGTCTCCAAGATGCTTCAAGAAATCTACCTGCAAAGCTACAGTACTGTTAAAAGTTTTAGGCACTTGTGTAAAAATGCTGAAAAATGAGGATGCTATCAAAAATAGATTTTCCTCATCCATTAACTAAATTAAATCAGCAATTGGTGTGACCATCCTTTGCGTTTAAAGCAGCTTTTGCCCTAAGTGCACTTGTGCATAGTTCTTCAGGTAGGTCTCTTGAATCATCTTGGAGATGTTGCCACAGTTCTTCTCGATTTAGTCTGTCTCAGTTTGTTTCTTCATGTCATTCCAGACAGACTGGATGATGAGATCAGATCTCTGTGTTAATCAAACATCACCTGCAATTCCCTCTTGCACTGCACACAAAAGAACCAACAGATTTTAACGATTATGGGTCGTCAGGTTTATTCATACAGAATTAAGTTAGCAACACATTTACAAATCGTGAAGTATGTGACATATCGCACAATAACAGGTGGTCAAGTGACATTTTATCAGGGTTCGGTAATCAGTCTCTGTCTGTGTCCCCAGGACAATCCGGCTGGAAGATGAAACACTGCAGCCAGAGGACGCTGAAAAAGCCAGTGGACCATCCAGTGGGGTCACATCAGGAAACGGGATGATGGTAGAACGAATGCTTTCCAAGCTGCATCATTATTCTTCATCCTTCTGTTCATAATTGTGTTTGATGTGTTTCCAGAGTTTCTGCAAAAAGACAATAAGCAATTAGATCACAGCACACAGGATAAGCACAAAACATTTCAGATATATTATCAATTATACTCATTATTATATTAAAACTTCCACTCAGACTGTACAGAAAATATGAATTAGTTAAGCTCTATACTGATTTCATAGCATTACACCGTTGTGTTCAAATCTTCTTAAACTTCTGACATAAAATGAGATTATTATAAGGACAAGATTAAAACATTTATATTAGTATAACATCCAAATATGTTTTTAGGCTCTAACTTGTCCTATATTTGCTTATTTAGTTGTAGTTAGCCAACAGGCTAACCAAGGTCAGTCTACCGGTGGGTCATGAGGAAATCAACCGAATTCAATCGAAAAATAACTCACCCCCCGGTTTATGTTTTCAAATACCGCATCTCCAGCCTGATCAAACACCCTCTCGAAGACAACAGCTCCCACCATAATGGTTATGGCGAAAGTTGACGTTCTTCTGAAGAGCAGATTGTAGACACTTCTTGCGAGCGCCATGATGGTCAATGGAGTCTTCCGGAAGAGTGGGCGGAGCAGTGAGCTGTCTATCAAATCTCTCGACCAATGACGCTATTGTAATAAAATCTTTATTAAAGAGAAATACATTTTAAAATAAACCGAATACATTTTAAATGTATATAGTTTTATGTTTTTATTTATATTTGAATATATGTAAATATGTACAATTATCTCTGAGATATACGTCTAATATATCGAATGGTTTGTAACAGAAATCTGACTTTGGAAATTACCATATTACCTGTGTTTACTATTATTTATTATTTATTGTGTTTTCTGTGTTTACCTAATTTACTGTTTTACTTCTAAATATTTTACATTGAAGGGTAATAATGTTATAACTTAATCAATTACGCTCATTAGCCACCCCTTTAAGAAGGGAATGGAATATTCTTGCCCCCTCCCGCACTCGTTTAGTTTCTTCCGTAACCCGGTAGATTTTCCCACGTGACCGTTGCAACTTCCTTTCTTGTGGCAGCCATCGAGAAAAATGGTGAGGATTTTACTGAAACCGAACAATCTGAATCAATCCTGTATGTTATACATGTTAAACGACCCAGAGAAAGAGTTTTAAAGACACATCGACTTGTGCGCTAGTGTTTGAGCCCGATATTTGAAACGATGGTGTTGAAATAAAGTGAATTTTGAGCGATGAAACGAAGCATTGGTGGCTGCTCGAAGTTGACTGAAGTCCAGCGGTGGTCTGTGCTGTGTAGCCTGCTAGCATAGCGTATTTAAAACAGCTTTAAAATGCTAATATAAATGCATAATTGTAATATTATTTAGCTGCTTTATAATAGTGGGGCTTTTAGCAAACAACAGGCCTCAAAAGGCAAATGACAGCTTGTTATAACCTATTTGTTTAGACGGAACGAGTTCAGAGTGACTGACATGCGTTTCCAAAGCGTTAACATCAGAAACTCCTGATGTTATTTGTAGGAAATAGTTCATGAAGAAAACTAAATCTCAGTAACTGTGCATCTGTATGCTTTTGAGCTGTATTCACTGTTCCATGAGTCTCGACAATAGCTACTTTTTTTTTTTATTAAGTAACAAATACACAAATAATTTGATGTGATTAAATGCTGATGAATACTTTGTGTTTGTAGGCAAAGATCAAGGCCAGAGACCTGCGTGGAAAGAAAAAGGAGGAGCTGTTGAAACAGCTGGATGATCTTAAAGTGGAACTTTCCCAGCTCCGTGTTGCCAAGGTTACTGGTGGAGCTGCATCCAAACTCTCCAAGATGTGAGTGATGGGATGGAGTCAGTTGTGTGTGTCTGTTTACCAGAGATCTGCATTATTAGCGACGTGTGTTTGGCCTGAATGTACTGTATGGAAAGAACAATGATCTAGGGGCCCTTCTGTGTGTCAGTACCAGCTTTAGTGTAATTGGAATGAGTGTGTGTGTGTGTGTATATATATTGGCTCTATAGTGTATTTTGATCCAAAAACAAGACATTCAGTATACACTACCAGTCAAAAGTTTTTGGACAGTAAGATTTTTAATGTTTTTAAAGAAGTCTCTTTTGCTCACCAAGCCTACAGCAAAAAACAGTAAAAATTTGAAACATTTTTGCGATTTAAAATAACTGTTTTCTTTCTGAATATATTTTAATGTTATTTATTCCTGTGATTTCAAAGCTACATTTTTAGTGTCAGTACTCCAGTGTGACATGATCCTTCAGAAATCATTCTAATATTCTGATTTGCTGGTCAAAAAACATTTTTTATTAATATGTTGAAAACAGCAGAGTAGCCGTTATCTGAAATAGAATTTTTGTAACATTTATAAATGTTTCTATCACTTTTGATCAATTGAAAGCATCCTTGCTATATACTGACTCCAAGTTTTTTGAATGGTGTAGTGTATGAAGTTACAAAAGCTTTATATTTCAGATAATGATCTTTGTTCATCAAAGAATCCTTAAATGTACTCGGCTGTTTTAAATATCGATGATATTTTCTTTAAAAAAAAAAATCAGCATATTAGAATGATTTTTGGAGGATCATGTGACGCTAAAGACTGAAGTAAGTATGCTGAAAATTTAGCTTTGATCACAGGAATAAATTACTTTTTAAAATATTCGAATAGAAAAGTTATTTTAAATTGTAAAAATTAAGTTTTTCTGTTTTTGCTGTGTTTCGGGTCAAATACAGGTTTGGTGAGCAGAAGAGCCTTTTTTTAAAAATAAAAAAAATAAAAATTAAAAATCTTGCAGTTCAAAAACTTTTGATTGGTAGTGTATACACTCTCATTCTCCAGATTTTAAAGTCTTAATTCACCCTTGTTCAAATTAAGGCCTAAAAAAGGTCTTGAATCAGAGCAAAAAGTCATAAAATCTTATTTCTGGCATGGAATGTTGCATGTGTTTCCTCAGTTTGTTGTGTGTTTTTTTTTTTTTTTTTTTTTTTTTTTTTTTTTTTAAACATAATCAAGAAGCTATAACAAAATTGAACACTTTATGCTTAAAACAAAAACAAATATCTGTTGGTGTATGAAACTCTTTCCCCCTGAAATAAGTTGTTTTTCTCAGCCCATTGTCAGTTATGTTCTTGTCTTAAGCATAAACTCATTCATGGCCAGCATTATCAGAAAAGAAGACAATCTTGTCATTGTTACTTTAAGTAAATCCATTTACTTGAAGAAATGCTGAGAAAGAACATTAGTGTGATCAGAAGCTACAGTAAAAGTTAATTTCATATTCTAGTGGTTGAGAGCCGAGCTATTTAATCCTTAAGCTTTTTTTTTTTTTTTTTTTTTTCTTTACCTAGTCTAGAAAAGCTCTTAAAGTCTTAAGTTTGCTTTCATAAAACCTGCTGAAACCTTGTTTATCTATTTAAGACATTTTGGTATAGTTTACAGCTGAATTTCAGTCCAGAACTGTGGAATTAATGGAAGACCTTGAAGAATTAAATGTAAAGCATCGTTCTAATGTTCATTTCTTCTCGTTTCAGCCGCGTTGTCCGCAAGTCCATCGCCAGAGTCCTCACAGTCATCAACCAGACACAAAAGGAGAATCTGAGGAAGTTTTACAAGGTCAGTTTAATGCTAAGATGCTCTTTTGTCATTTTGCAAGTTTTAGATGGTCTAGTTTGAAGAGAAAGTAAAAGCCTGTTCAAATGATCTTGACACCAAAATCATTGTTTAGACGGATGCATTTAGAAGAGTCTGATCAAGCTGATGCTTAATAAATGGGCGTTTAAGTGGGAAGCTGTAATGACCATTAGAGTCATGTTACAGTCTTAATAGTATTTAGATGACACGAGACAAACCCATGACTGCGAAAAGCTTGCCTTTTTTTTTTTTTTTTTTTTTTTTTTTTTTTTAAATTACTCCAGCAAGATCAACACCCAGCACTCCTCCTGATAAAGTGGAGCTAGTGTGAATATTCTCTTGCTAAAGAAATATGACTGTTCATAGCGGAGTCTTTAAATGACACTCATCTGCTGTGAGCAGCCGACAAAACCTTTATATCCTATCTTTTAAACTGTAGTTGAATTCAACCCAGTTACTTTGTCTTCAAAATGTGTTAATGCTTACAATGTAGTAATTTAGTTTTTTATATATATATATATATATATATATATATATATATATATATATATATATATATATATATATATATATATATATATATATATAAAATATAATTTTTTTTTTTTTTATTTCAGGTACATTTGTAACACTATTTTGAATTATATTACCTTGCCATTTAATTATTTAAAAAAAAAATTTTTTGAATCTGAAGTGTTAAAAATATGCACTTGTTTTTAGATTTGTTAATGCCTGAAAAGTCATCATAGTCTGTAAAAAGCATCTGTCTATCTTTTATGGAATGTTTTGCTGTGTTGATGTTCAGTCTGGTTAATCCCTACACTTCCTGTTCTCCTCCAGCCGCTTCCTGTATTGCCTGGCTTGATTCTAACAGTCCTGTTCTATTAATTTTCAGGGTAAGAAGTACAAGCCTTTGGACCTGAGGCCCAAGAAGACGCGCGCCATCCGTCGTCAGCTGACAAAACACGAGCAGAACCTGATGACCAAGAAGATGCAGAGGAAATCCCGCCTCTACTCCATCCGCAAATTCGCCGTCAAGGCTTAAGAGAGGCTGTACTGTTGTTTTTCACTGAAAAAATAAACACCCCACCCTGGAATTAAGACGCCCGAGTCTGTGTGTCTCTGAAGCAGAACAAAATTTGAGTTGATCTTTTCAGGGGTTTGTCTCTTAACTCTAAAAGATTATATGGCACTCGTACAAACTTGAGTTTTTCATTAGAATAACAATTGCATTAGATTTTATAAGATGTATGTGCAGCTAATTCTGCCTTCAGATACTTCAAATAGGAAGTTTTTACTTGTAGTTTGGAGATCTTAATTATGATGAACTGATTTTGTGGTGAAAATAGGTTTGTAATATGTGACCCTTAACCACAAAACCAGTCGTAAGTAGCACAGGTATATTTGTAGCAATAGCCAACACAATACATTGTATAGGTGAAAATGATCAATTTTTCTTTTAGGCCAAAAATCATTTGGATATTAAGTAAAGCTCATGTTCCATTTAAGATCTTTTGTAAATTTCCCTCCATAAATATATCAGAACTTAATTTCTGAATGGTAATATGCATTGCTAAGAACTTAATTTGGACAATGTTAAAAATGATTTTTCTCTATTATCATTATTTTTTTTTGCAGTCTAAAGTTCCTGATAATTAAATAGTTGTATCTCAGCCAAATTTTGCCCTATCCTAACATGCCATACATCAATAGGAATCTTGTATATTCAACATATTCAACTTTCAGATAAAAATTGATCAGTTTTGTGGTCCAGGGTCATACATGCTCTATGCATGACAGAAAACATGGGTTAATGTAGATATTCTATTGACAGTCCTAAGTTCTGTGTGTGTGTTTTTTTTTTTTTTTTTAAAAGGTTTCTATTGTTCTTTTTAATAGAAAATTATTAAATATTAAATAAATTTTGCAACAGTAACATTCTAAAGTCTTTAAAAAAAAAACAATGGTATAATAAGTTTTACATAAAACATTACAATTTAATTTTAGACCTTTGTTCTATATTATTTCAGTTCATGGGTCTTGATATGTAAAAATATATAAAATATATTTCCATTTGTATTACAGTATGTTTAAAATCACTTTTTTAGAGTGAGATAAATTTGAGTTGTCATCCACTTGATTGTAGCAGTACAAAAATAGTCTGTTATGCTGTTTGATGTTGCAAACTACCATTTATTATCATAGTTTATTACCAATAACCGTAAATCTTAGTTTGCAGATTGTAAATAATAAAAAATCTCACACATTCATACAGTGGGTAGAGTAGGTGTTGAACATGTCACCATTTTTCTCTGTAAATATATTTCTAAAGATGCTGTTGATGTAAAATTTTCTCCAGATGTTGGTTACAACCAAGGTAATCCATACATACAAAGAAAACAAAAATAATTTCAGAAATTAAGATGAGTGTAATAAAATGCAATGACACAGGGAAAAAGTATTGAACGCGAAGTGACGACACCAGCTAAAATCTGTCAGTTATTAGAAAGCAATCCTGCCCCTTGTCAGTGGAAATTAATATTAGCTGGTTCAGTCCCAACACCTACAGTGCCAGTATGATGGAGATGAAACAAGGGTGGACATTTCAGCAAGACAATGATCCCAAACAGCCAAGGAAACTCTCAATTGGTTTCAGAAAAAAAGAAAAAGCTGAAGAAGAGGTTCACAGAACCTTCAAGATTCAAAGACTCTGTTGAAGAATGAGCCAAAATCACACTTGAGCAATGTATGTGACTAGTTTCTACAGGAGGCGTCTTGAAGCTGTCATTATTGTATGAAGTATTACAGAAATTTCAGTAATTCAGTACTTTTCCCCCCCATGTCATTACATTTTATCACACTTAACTTAGTTTCTGAAATTATTTGTTTTGTTTTATTTGTATGTATGGAGTGCTTGGGTTGTTATCGACATCTGGTGAAAATTTCATGTCAACAGCAACTTTAGAAATATATTTACCGGGAAAAATGGTGACGTGTTCAATACTTATTTTACCCGATGTAGATAATAGCTTACTTTCGCATTGATAAACAAGGTGAATACCTACTAAACAGTCTAAAGATACATAAAAGCTGAAACCTCATTAACCCAAACTGAACGTTATGACATTGTAGTGGTTTTCATGGATGCTCATCTCATAAATATAATCATTCAGACACGCATAAGGCCGCTTAACAGGATAGTTCACCTAAAAATGAAAATTTTGTCATTAAAGGAAAAGAAGAACAATTGATTAAATGAACAATTCATTAAAAAAATACAATTTATATACTTTTTAATCTCAAACGCTCGTCTTGTCTTGCTCTACGTGAGCTCTGTGTATTCTGGTTCAAGACAGTTAGGGTATGTCGAAAAACTCCAATCGTGTTTTCTCCCTCAACTTTAAAAATCATTTCAAAATCATCCTACATCGCTGCAGAAGTTCCGACCCAGTCTTTGCAAAGTGGACGTGCAAAGAAGCTCAAACACCCTTAACAAAAAAGGTAAAACAGCGATATAGGACGATTTTGAAGTTGAGGGAGAAGTTGGAGTTTTTCGACATACCTAACTGTCATGAACCGGAAAAAAACAGCTCAGGGAGAGCGAGACAGGATGAGTGTTTGACATTAAAAAGTATATAAATTGTATTATTTTTATGAAAATAACTGATCGTCTGCTAGATAAGAACCTTCTGCCTCGGCTGGGATCGTTTGAAGCCGCATTTAAACTGCATTTTGGAAGTTCAAACTCGGGGCACCATAGCAGTCCATTATATGGAGAAAAATTCTGAAATGTTTTCCTCAAAAAGCAATTTCTTTACGACTGAAGAAAGAAAGACATGAACATCTTGGATGACAAGGGGATGAGTCATTATCTGTAAATCTTTGTTCTGGAAGTAGACTTCTCCTTTAATTACTCACCCTTATGTTGTTCCAAACCAGTAAGACCTTCGTTCATCTTCAGAACACAAAGTAAGGTATTTTTAATGAAATCCGAGAGCTTGACACATTCAAGGCCCAGAAAGGTAGTGAGGACATTGTTAAAAGGGGCTGTCAAACGATTAATCGCATACAAAATAAAAGTTTGAGTTTGCCTAATATATATGTGTGTGTACTGTGTGTAATTATTGGGTATATATTTAAGAAATATTTACAAGTATATGTTTTTTTTTTATAGACCAATTATCTGTTTGTAAACATTCGGGATGCGCGCGCAGCATGGTTGCAGAAAACCCGGGAGAGATAGTCTTTACGGCTAGAGAATTACAAGGATACGGCACAATATACTTAGATTTAAAAAGAGTATAGATTATATTGATTAGATGTCATTTTCAAAATATTATTCGCATATTACAAGAGCTTGTCACTCAGCGATAAGCACTGTTATTCAACGAAACTGACGTTAGATAGTGGGATAGTCTTACAGATCCGAAACAGGGATGACGTTTTTTATTTATGCGCGGTAAATTTGATTTTATATTTCAAAATTCTGACTTTATTTTCGCAATTCAGAGATAAAAACAACTGGTCATTCTCTCTTTTCCCTTCCGCTCGGAGTTTATATCCCACACTACTGCTCTTTCCCCCCCTTAGAATTAATAAACTCACTAGTTTTGTTAAATCGAGTTATAAAGTCCGAATTAGGAGATATAAACTTGCATTTGTGAGAAAAAAAAAATAATTCAGAATTGTGAGATGAAAAAAATGTTATGTAAAAATGTTAACAGTAATAGAATTAAATACTATTTCATGCTGTAGGCTAACTGTAGCGCTAATACAATATGTCCTCTATGAACAGCATATGTGAATATTATGTAGACCTATTGTTTAAATCAATATGCTTTAAAAGTAGAGTAATCATATTAGTTTTCATCCATAGTATGTCCGTTTAAACGTCTGCGTTTAGTTTCAAATGGCGTTTTTGACTACAGTATTGTATAAAAATTATTTGCATTCCGATTTTGACATCAAAAGGCACAAAAATATTTTTTTCTCTTATTCCAGGGATTTTACCCATTTACCTCCACTGGCTACCAGTGTTTTTCTGCAACCACTATGCGCGCAGCTGCAAGTGACGTCACTGTGACGTCTACTCGAAATTAAATTGGTAATAATTTGTATATAATTTATTATATATAAATAAAAATATTTTGTACATAAATATTTCTCTTAAATATATACATTAATTTGTGTGTATTTATATATACACAATAATATTTACACACAGTACACACACATATTTTAGGCAAACTCAAACTTTTATGTTGTATGTGATTAATCCCAATTAATCATTTGACAGCCCTAAAATAGTCATTATTTTTGTTTTCTTTGTGCACAAAAGTATTCTCGTAGCTTCATAAAATTACAGTTGAACCACTGATGTCACATGGACTATTTTAACAATATCCTTACGACCTTTCTGGACCTTGAACGTGTCAGTTGCGTTGCCGTCTATACAAGGTCAGAAAGCTTTTGGATTTCATCAAAAATATCTTCATTTGTGTTCTGAAGATGAACGAAGGTCTTACAGGTTTGGAACGACATGAGGGTGAGTAATTAATGACAGAATTTTCATTTTTGTCTGAACTATCCCTTTAACATTAACTGAGGCTGCATCTGTCAGTGGGTTTATAATTGCTGATTATCCAAGTGAAACTGGGTGCAGTTTCACAGCTGCTTTTATTCTCCATGGGTCACAATGTACTGGCCGTCCTCAGGGTCACTCCAGTTGTAACCCGTCATCTTTACTGTCCAGCCATCTCTCATTTCTTTCCTCTGTGCTGTTTTCTTCATCCTCTTGTACATCCAGCTGCTCAGAACCACTGGTGAGAAGCTTTCCATCAGGAGTGAACGCACAACCATATGCCGAGTCTTTATGACCCTAAAACACACACATCATGAAGCTTGTGATCAGGGTTGCCAGAGTTTCCAAAACCCACCCTATTGCTATGCAAAACTAGCCAGAAATACATGTTTTTGGTGGGATTCCCCTGGTCAAATTTGCATTCCAGTGGCTAGATATCACATTATTGGACACGCTTTAACACGCAGACATGAAAAATAACCCGCAGCAACAGTGTTAAAATAGCCCAATTCGGTGGGAAAACTGTGAACTTGGCAACACTGCTTGTGATGTCAGATTTGTTATACTAGTTTAAGGTTCTCAATCACCTGCAGCCTCTTCAGACAGACTCCAGTGGTCACATCCCAGATCCTCACCTGATAAACAAACACATCAACATTAAGCATTGCCACACAGACTGTGTGAAAGTGTGTTTGTGTGTTTTACCATGTCGCCTTCAGCAGTGGATGCTAAAACCAGTCCATCTTTGGAAAAAGCCAGGCTCCTGACCCAAACTCGCTCACAACCTCCCAACACAAACAGACACGCGTGACGCGTCGGCAACCAAACACGCACTGTGCCGTCCCATGATCCTGAGGCCTAAACATAGATATACACTACCAGTCAAAAGTTAATCTTTTTTAAAGAAGTCTCTTCTGCTCACCAAGCCTGCATTTAAGTACAGCAAAAACAGTAAAATTTTGAAATATTTTTACTACTTAAAATAACTGTTTTCTATTTGAATATATTTTAAAATGTAATTTATTTCTGTGATCAAAGCTACATTTTCAGCATCATTACTCCAGTCTTCAGTGTCACATGATCCTTCGGAAATCATTCTAATATGCTGATTTGCTGTTTAAGAAACATTATTATTGTTATTATTATCAATTGAGTCATTGACAGTTGAGTCATTTCTCTTTTAGGATTCTTTGATGAATAAAAAAAGACCCAGAGATCAGCATTTATCTGAAATAAAAAGCTTTTGTAACATTATACACTATACCATTCAAAGGTTTTTTTTTTGTTTTTTTTTTTTTTGAGAAAGAAATTATAGAGATTAATACTTTTATTTAGCAAGAATGCTTTAAATTGATCAAAACTGATGATATAGACATTTCTATTTCAGATAAATGCTGTTCTTCTGAACTTTCTATTCATCAAAAAACCTGAAAAAAATTCTACTCAGCTGTTTTCAGCATAATAATAATAAATGTTTTTTGAGCAGCAAATCAGCATATTAGAATGACTTCTGAAGGATCATGTGACTGGAGTAATAATGCTAAAAATTCAGCTTTGAAATCACAGGAATAAATTACAGTGTAATATATATTTAAATAGAAAACAGTTATTTAAAATAGTAAAAGTATTTAACATTTTTACTGTTTTTGCTGTACTTTGGATCAAGTAAATGCAGGCTTGGTGAGCAGAAGAGACTTTTTTAAAAAACATTAAAAATCTTACTGTTCAAAAACTTTTGACAGGTAGTGAACAAGTCTTTTCACCAAGGCTGTATTTTTATATTTATATAAATATTATTCTACACTGATAATAATAAGAAATGTGTCTTGAGCAGCAAATCAGCATATTAGAATGATTTCTGAAGGATCATGTGACACTGAAGACCAGAGCAATGATGCTGAAAATTCAGCTTTGATCACAGGAATAAATTACATTTTTAAAATATATTAAAACAGAAAATGGTTATTTTAAATTGTAATAATATTTCGCAATATTACTTATTTTACTGTATTTTGGTCAAGTAAATGCAGCCTCTGTGAGCAGAAGAGAGTTCTTTCAAGAAAAACATCTTTTTTTAATCTTGAATCAACCATCAAAGCTCATTCTCAACAACAAATCTGCTTTGTGAGCTCACCAGCATCCCACTAACAGAGAAACAGACACAGGCCACGTTTCCCAGGTGCCCCTGTAATGTCACAGTCTCTTTTTCCTCATGAAGTTTCCAGACTCTCACGGTCCGATCCCAGGAGCCCGTGGCCTGAAACGAAAAAAAGAGGAGGTGATGCAGCTCATGCTGAACGGAGCAAAACAAACGGCTCAGTGAGAACGTGATTCATACCACAAACTGTGAGTCTGATGAGAAGGCGCTGCTCTGAACAGCTGCAGTGTGACCCCGCAGATCCTCCAGCATCTCACCGCTCTGGAACATCAAACAACACCACAAACATTACTGGACAGATAGCATGGTGCTGGTGAGCTAAAACATCTGTTACTACATAAAGAGTACAAGATTGATGTCTTTAGTTCATGTTTAATGTTAGTGATATGAAAAAGTAAGTATTAAATTTAATTAGAATGCTTGTCTCAAAACTATTGTTGTGTTATGAATACTGTAGCAAATGATACAGAGGGATTTTTACACCTCCATGGGGTTGCAAGAGGATGCTAAGGGTTTTTTTTTAAAAGTATTTTTAGAAATGTCAAATTGTGTTAGATAATAATTAAATATGCTTAAAATAATATTTAGGCATTATTTTCTTTTCAGATTACTCAATTCTATTGACAGTCCTAATTTTATTTTAATAACAAATAATGGTAATTATTTAAATGTTTACGTAAATGTTTTTATTTTTAAAGATGTATGCATTATTTTTATAACTTTATTAGCAAATAATATTATTCAAATGAATTTAAAAATAATAAATTTCCAGTTTTCCAGATATTTAGTTCTGGCTTTAGGAGTAACAAAATAGATATTTAAAAAATGTATTCAAAATATATTTAAAAAATAATAAATAAGAACATTACATCATTTGTTTATGTAATGAAAATGAAATGAAAATAATATATAATAGACATAAGTATTATATAAGTATTATATAATATCAAGTATAATATATATAATATAAATTATAAAATAATATAAATAAAATATACAATAATAAAGTATTATATATATATATATATATATATTAGACAATGTATAATATATTGACATACAATTATAAATATAAATTATTTAAAATGATACATTTTATAAACTAAATTTTCTCTATAATATCTTTATAATATATTCTTAATATTTTTCTCACACAATAAAAATGGCTGTTTATATGTTATCAGAGTGATTAATAATATAATATAATATGATAACAAATCTAATAAAAATATTAATAATATTTAAAAGTTTAAATAAATGTTTTTATTTTTACATTTTTCTAAAGATGCATGCATTGTTTTTATATTTTCTTAAATATTTATATTTTTAATAGCCAAAAAGTATTCATATTAATTGGAAAATAATACTTTTCCAGATAATTAGTTTTGGCTTTAGTAACAAAATAGATATTTTAAAGATATATTAAAAATACATTTTAAAAATAATAAATAAGAAGTTTAATTATTATATAATATCAAGTATAATATATCATTTAAATTATAATAATAACAAAGTATATAATAATAACTAAGTATAAAATATATACTTGATATAATATTAACATAAAACAAATATAATATTTATTAGACAAAATATAGTATGGTAACATAAACAATATTACATTTATTACATTTAATATATTTTCTCTAAAATTTTACGGTTAATATTTTTCTCACACAATAAAAATGTCTGTTTATACATAAAAATAATACTGTAAAAATATACATATAATATAATATATATATATATATATATATATATATATACTCTATATATATTTTATATATATTTTATACTATATAAAATATACATTTTATTTTTGGAAGGGCTTGCAGAGTCAAGAACCACTCAAATTGTCAAAATGTATCTCTTTCCTCTCGATACATGGTTTTGAAAGTAAAGTTAGTTCATTAGTTTTTAGTTAGTTCATTAGTTTTTAGTTAGTTCATTTGGTTAAATACATGTATCCATGTGTTTGTTTGTTACCTGAGCTCTCCAGATCAGCACTCTGTTGTCCCATCCACCTGAAACCAGCCACTGACCGTCCGGACTGAAGCTTACCGTCTCCACACTCCCACTGTGAGCTGACAATCAGAATGTTAACCGGAGTAAAGTGTGACTGAAACTATGGTTATCACAGCATATAATGATACATAATTATGAACTGAGTATGAGTACCTCTCAGTGTGTGTGTGCATTCAGTGCTGGAGCAGCTCCAGATTCTGACGGTACGGTCGTGAGACGCACTCGCAAACAGCTGACCATCCGAGGAGAAAACACACGATTTCACTGGACCTGTGTGTTTATTTCAAAGCAAATAAGCAAACATACATGTGTATATTTTTTGCCCATTTGTAAATGTTGTATACTCTGTTCTTACTCTAAAATGATTTTTTTAATGTTTTCCACCTTTCCCCAGTTAACCATACATGTTAACAATGTTGTGACAACATACCCCACTAAATGGGGTAAGCTGTTAAAGCTTTTAAAGTTTTTTGTTCAGTGTCTATCCCCATATTTGTGACTTTATTTCTTATATTATTTAGCAACTACACAATGAAAGTTACTTGCATCGTGGCTTTGATCAGCTCTTTGCTTTTTTTTTTCTTTGCATCTCTGTCTTTCTAGGTCATGTTTACACATCCTTTTTCCACTGTGGTGCTATGTATGAGTAATACAGTGATTTTTTTATGAGTTAGATAGCTTTAGCAACTGCATGCAAGTTTTTTTTTTATCTTGAAATATCAGTTTCAAAATCAATCTGATAATATACCCACACAGGCGTCTAGTAATCAGGCAAAAATGTCTGTTCTGGTAATGTAATGTAACGTTGCAGTTTAAATGCAGCTTCAAAGGCCTCTAAACGATCCCAGCCCAGAAATAAGGGTCTTATCTAGCGAAACGATCGGTTATGTTCTAGAAAAAAAAAAAAAAAAAAAAAAAAAAAAAAGAAAAGAAAAAAACCCCAACAGTTTATATACTTTTAACCTCAAACGCTCGTCTTGTCCTAACTCTGTGCGAACTGTTTTTTTCTGGTCTTGACAGTTAGGGTACGTCTAAAAACTCCCGTCTCATTTTCTCCTCCAACTTCAAAATCGTCCTACATCGCTTTTTTTTTTCTTTTTTACCCTTTTTTTGTAAAGGTTGGTTTATTTTCTTTGCCTGTTCACTTTTTAAACTCTGGGTTGGTACTTCTGCAGCGATGTAGGACGATTTTTAAGTTGGAGGACAAAATGAGACGGGAGTTTTTAGACGTACCCTAACTGTCATGACCGGAAGGTTCACACACTGCTAGACGAGAAAGGCCTTTGAAGTTAAAAAGTATATAAACTGCAATTTAAAAAACAAACAATCGTTTCGCTAGATAAGACCACTTTTCCTCAGCTGGGATCATTTAGAGCCTTTTGAAGCTGCTTTTAAACTGCATTTTGGAAGTTCAAATTTGGGGACACCATAGAAGTCCATTACATGGAGAGAAATCCTCAAATGTTTTCCTCAAAAAAAAAACAACAAAAAAAAAAACATAATTTCTTTACGACTCAAGAAAGAAAGACATGGACATCTTGGATGACAAGGGGGTGAGTACATTATCTGTAAATATCTGTTCTGGAAGTGAAGTAATCAGAGGCACCGAAAGTATTCACAAAATGATATACAGTTGCTTTAACGTACCTGAGTGTCCTCTAACTGTGGCCAGGTGTTTTGCACTGTTGGCGTTCCACAGGTACAGTCTTCCGTCATCACAACACGTGAGCAGCATCTGACAGTCAGGTGAAAAAGCGCAGCAGTTTACCTAAGAAGCACATGAGAACATGTCGCTACTAAAACAACATGCTTTGTCTTCACTTATCTAATTCAAATGTATAAACTATATAAAATATATAAACATTTTTAAATGTATAGAGAACGAAAATGAAGTACATGCAAATACCAAGTACAGGCAAATACCAAGCTTACCTACCTCTCCTTTGTGTCTGGAAAAATATCTAATGTTGGACACGCTGAAGTTTTCTGAGGAATGACGCCACATGTCTGCTTATTCATGAGAAAGCGCTATTTGAGAAATGTAATAATTATTCACACATGGTCAATGGAAGTTTAGTTTCAGTGGTTAGTGTTGCAGAGTTTTGTTTGGGTTTTGACTGTTTGTGTATCCAGAGTTACGCTCTCTTGAGTGTCTGAGGGCTGCGCCTGCGGTTTATTAGGATTTTTCTCCTGGTTTAAACAGTCATTAACTCTAAATACACTTTAACGAACCCATTCGAGTGTTCAGCTGCCAATTGCACCTTTTAAGCACAGAATGCTTAAAAATCTCTGGTATATAATATAACTTGATCAAAATTACGTTATAATGGAATGTATGCTGCAATATTGTACATAAAAATGGCACCTTAAAGGGATAGTTTACCTAAAAATTAAAAATTTGTCACCATTTAGCCACCTTCATGTCGTTTCAAACCTGTATGACTTTATTTCTTTTGCAGAACATAAAAGAAAATACCACTGACTTCCACTTTATGAAAAAAAACAAACAAACAATGAGACGTTTCTCAAATCTCCTTTTTTGTTCCATTGAATAAATACAGTAATACACATTTGAAATTACATGAGATTAAGTACATCATAACAGAATTTTAATTTTTGGGTGAACTAGTATCTATTATCTATTATAGCTTTCACATTTTGTTTTACATTTTGTTTTTTTTCATAATTATTCCATATACTTTTATAATTACACAGTTTTGAAAATATAATAGTATAATATAAAATATAATATTATATAATTAGTGCTGTTCAAACGATTAATCGCAATTAATCGCATCCAATTTAAAAGTTTTTGTTTATACGTGTGTGTACTGTGTATATTTATTTTAGATTTATTTTGTGTATATATAAAGTCAGTATATATTTTGAAAACATTTACATGTATTTACATGTACATATTAAATTCACATAATTTGCATGCATCTCAAAACTTGCGACATCTGTGGCATTGTGCTGTGTGATAAAACTGCACATTTTAGAGTGGCTTTTTATAGTGGCCAGCCTAAGGCACACTTGTGCAATAATCATGCTGTCTAATCAGCATCTTGATATGCCACAGCTATGAGGTGGATGGTTTATCTCGGCAAAGGAGAAGTGCTCGATAACACAGATTTAGACAGAGATGTGAACAATGTCTGAGAGAAATAGGCTTTTGTGTACACAGAAAAAGTCTTAGATCTTTGAGTTCAGCTCATGAAAAATGGGGGAAAAAACAAAAGTGTAATTTTGGTCAGTGTATAAACATATTTTTCTTAAATATATACATGCATATATAAATATGCACAGTGCACACACATACAGGGGTTGGACAATGAAACTGAAACACTCGCCAATATAGTATTGAAGGTTTCATGGCTATATTTGCGCTGTCTGGTGCCCAATCTTCACTTATTGTACATTACACCAGTTAGAGCAGAGTGTAAAGTTTCATTATGTGCACCCAATGGTTCAAACATTGTACCTTGAAGGTAGTGCTCTGTATCAGGATAATAATGCACCAATACACACAGCAAGACTGGTGACAGACTGGTTTAATGAACATGAAAATTAAGTTGAACATCTCCCATGGCCTGCATAGTCACCAGATCTGAATATTATTGAGCCACTTTGGGGTGTTTTGGAGGAGCGAGTCAGGAAACGTTTTCCCACATCAGCATCACATAGTGACCTGGCCACTGTTCTGCAAGAGGAAAATGGCTCAAAATCCCTCTGGCTGCTTTGCAGGACTCGTATTTGTCACTCCCACGATGAAATGATGTTGTATTAGCTGCAAAAGGAGGCCCAATATCATACTAATTGTGATCTAAAACCAGGTGTTTCAGTTTCATTGTCCAACCCCTGTATATTATGTACACAATTTTTTTTTTTAATGCGATTAATTGCAATGAATCGTTGCCCAGCATTAAATAATATAATATAATATAATATAATATAATATAATATAATATAATATAATATAATATAATATAATATGCATTATAAAGTCTATTAGTTGATTAGTTGTATATTAGTATATTAGTGTATTAGTTGAATGACATAAAATGAAACTTTAAAATAGTTACCAAATAATATTTCATATTTATAATACATGAAATATTAAGAAATTACAGTAGCAAAATGATTTTAAGATCAGATGCTTTTATTAAGTCCGAAACTTCAGAAATTTCCACATAGATAAGGAATTTGAAAAATGCATCATCTCCATGCATGTGTGTTCATGTTGTGTGTGCAATATGTGTTTGAAGACCAGTTCACACAAGCCTAAACACACTCTGTGACCCTTCTGAAGTCCTGACGTGTAAGTGTCATTTCAGAACCTGATGTCCTTTTCCCATAAAAATGTGAATATTTTTGAGAAATGACCCACAGGCACAAATTTTCCGTGTTTGACTGTTTCCCATTTACTCTGTCTGTAAGGACGACATCTGCGTTCACAGTTTGAGAGAGTTTCTGACGCACCGGATCAGTAGGCTTTCTGTCTGAATGTTTACTTTGAACAGCAGGATGTTTAGTGGTTGTTTGCATAAGGATGTTTAGTAGAGGTTTGCACGAGTTTCATGCAGCTCACTCACAGCAGAAAACGTGAGTCATGAGTCATTCAGTTCGTCCTCATAAATGTATAGGAAACAATGACACCTTACACATTTATTGAATAACTATCACTTTGATAGAAACCCAGCAGTTTGAAAAACAAAATTTGAAGTAGTTGATGCACATGCTTTTTAGCAAAAATTGCAAACTGTTAGGGGACAAAAAACAAAACAAAACAAAACAAAAAAACAATGCTAAATGCAATACAAAAAAGCAACTAAAATAATGCATATTTAAGGATAGTAACTTTTCAAAGAATAGTTCACTCAAAAAAAAAAACATTTTTAAAAATGTATTCAGGCTTGCAATCCATGTAGATGAGTTTGTTTCTTCATCATTTGGAGAAATGTAGCATTACATTACTTCATCTCCAACAGATCCTCTGCAGTGAATGGGTGCCGTCAGAATGACAGTCCAAATAGCTGATAAAAATATTTTTAGCTGCATTTTTGTAAGAAACAAATCCATTATTATGATGTTTTATCAGCTCTTTGGACACTTATTCTGATGGCACACTGTAAAAAATATTAAAATTTACGGTAAAAAAACGGCTGCTGTGGTTGCCGGAATTTTACCGTAAAAAATATGGTAGCAACATTTTATGTTTTGCAGTTTTCACTTAAATTTACAGGTAAAAACCGTAATTTCATTAACTGATATAATGTTAATGTACCAACCTACTGAAGTACTGAAATCTGTTTTGTACCTTTGTAATACACTGATATCCACCAAAAGCAGGTGGTGATGAGAAAGTCAAATGATGAACCAAAGCTCATCACAAACAGCTTTTAAATATTAACAAATAGAAGATGCACAGTGTCATTCACACAAACACTAAACACCATCATGGTAACACACATAAAACTGAAATAATGCATAAACATTAATTTAACAACATTAGATGTAACATAGAACCATAATGTACAAAACAGCTAAGAAAAAACTAAGAAGAAAGGGTTATTTCAACAACAACAACAAAAAAAAAAACATCAAATTTTGGGAATGTCAGTTTATGGCCTTTTACTGTTAACCATTTAACAGGTTTTTACTGTAGCATTTTTACAGTATTTTTACTGTTAAATTCACGGTAATTTTTCACAGTGCACCCATTCACTGCAGAGGATCCACTGGTGAGCAAGTGATGTAATACTACAAATCTGATGAAGAAACAAACTACATCTCGGATAGCCTGAGGGTGAGCATTTTCAGAAGAACTAGTCCTTTAAAAAAAGAGCAGAAAGTATTATGTGTAAAAACTAGTTTAAAGGAAATTGAGCCTTCTGGCCTGCATAGTAAGGGTTAGGTCTGTAATTTAAATCAAGCATGTTCACGGATATGTGTGGGCGTGGAAGAATGGATTTTTTGTGGATTATTTGGTTAATCACATCTACATATGTCCTTTGCAGGAAACAAAAAAGCGCCTATCTTCCACCATTGATGGATGTTTGATCTGCGCCCACTGCGTCATGCACATCACAAGCTTGTGGCACCGCAGTAACCATAATACCAACACATATATGAAAAACAGAAGTGAAACCAGCCGTTCAGATCAGAAATGACTTCTATCTGTCACCTGCAGGCGTTTCCTCCACAAAAGGTTAACCTTACTTGCACGCAAAAACATTGGTAGAAAAACAAAACATTGGTTTAAAACCATCAAAACTAAACTAAAAATGATGTTAGACCAACAGGTCTTACTTTTCCCCCCTCAGGTGTCATCTTGCCGCCAAGTGAGAAACAAATAAATAAAACCTTTGAACGGTCCCTTTAAGAGTTTAGTTTTAAACCTCAAAACCACAAAATGTTAATGATGGAGTCAAAAGCAGAAAGGGGTTTAAAAGTGGGGGCGATGATGATGTCATTGCTTTGGAACGACACCGAAATTCTGGAGAGAGAGAGAGAGAGAGAGAGAGAGAGAGAGAGAGAGAGAGAGAGAGAGAACGAGAGAGACAGAGAGAGTGCGCGCGCTCTCGTGTAGATTTGGGCTTCATTTGGATTCTACACTCAAACAAACCGTTCGGAGACTTCGCTTGTTTTTGATTGAGTACATTGGACGTGTTTCTCAGTCATGGGGAAGGTTTTTCTTGTCGTTTTGATTACTTTAATTCTTCTGAACGCGACCCAGGCTAATGGTAAGCGAATAGATTTTTTTTAAACGTGTTTAATTTCGATTCACTTCAAACAATCCATTGCTCGCATAGCCTAGTCTGAATTTCCTGTTGTATGCTACGTATGATTACTGTACGTCGATTTACTGTGAAATTGCAAATTTTACAAATACAACATTAGATCTGAGTTTGCTCAAATAATGTAAGTAGAAATGAAGTGTTTAAGTTTTCGATTTTGATTATATATATTTTTTAATGTATTTCTTAGTAAACTAATGTATAATCAGATTTAATCTGATAAAGTAAAACATTTTACAAGTTTTGTTGTTGTTTATATTATATTAATATTTTATAGACCAATTTAAAATGGTGTAAGACACGACAGAATGTCGTATTAATAAAATCTAACGGGTAGTTTCGCAAATAACGCGAAAATACGACTATTCTTTCAGTAAACAAACAACCTTAAAGAGTTTATTCTTTATATTATTATTTATTCTCTATTCCTCAGTGGAATAATCTATAATCACATAGATTTAATCAGCCACAGTTAAACATTTGAGAAATGTTATTTATTGTTGTTTTTGTTAGGAATATTATAATATGTTGTGTTAATATTTAATATACCGGTGTTAAGTAGGCTAGTATGAGACGCATATTTTTCATATTTTTTCTTTTTTTAAAATCTTATCAGTTAATAACAGTTTGAGATTGATTATATATAAATTATACGTTATATACACAAGATTTTAATGTTTTTTTGAAGAGGTCTCTTCTGCTTACCAAGCCTGCATTTATTTGATCCAGTACAGCAAAAACAGTAAAACTGTAAAATATTTTTACTATTTAAAATAGCTGTTTTCTGTTTTAATATATTTTAAAATGTAATTTATTCCTGTGATTTCAAAGCTGAATTTTTAGCGTCATTACTCCAGTCACATGATCGTTCAGAAATCACTCTAATATTCTGTTTTGCTTCTTTAAAAAACAAAAAAAAATTTTGACTGGTGTCTAGACAACCTATTTTTTAAAAATCAATTAACATAAATATTTAAATTGCAGTTAAACACAATATCAAGCTGATATAATGATCATCATTATGATGTCAAAAGAACTCATCAGCATCATGTTTGCAATTTAAAGTCTTTAAATTGATTGCATACAAAACAAAAATACATTCTATTCCTAACTCTTCTCTATGTCTACTTCCAGGAAAGACCGAACGCAACAGGACTATAAAGCCCGGCCCGAGGTCTTTCCAAGGATACGCCATCCCAGTCAACATCCCTTCTCCTCCAAACGGAACCACAGACCCCCAAACACACGTCCTCCCGCCTGCCGTTGATGTCGAAGTCAAGTTACGAAGCAACAACACGGCAAACTACCTCCAAGGCCCTCTGAGCAACAAGTTCATCCCAGCCGTCTACATCATAGCCATCATTGTCGGCATTCCCTCCAATATCGCCATCTTGGTCTCCGTTGGAACCAAAGTGAGGTTCATTTCGTCTGCGATTTTATACTGTAGCTTGGCAGCATCAGACTTGCTGCTGTTGTTCAGCCTGTTACTCAAAGCACACTATCATCTCAACGGAAACCATTGGATATTTGGCGAATCTGCTTGCCGTATTACAACTGCCTGTTTTTATGGAAACCTTTACTGCTCCACTTTCACACTAGCATGCATTAGCATCAAACGCTACTTAGCTGTGGTTCATCCGTTCCTTTATAAGCGATTGCCTAAGCGCTCATTTAGCGCATGGGGTTGCTTAACCGTCTGGATTGTGTTTATTATCGCACTTCTGCCGGAATTTCTATTGAAACAAAGCTACCGCATCTCAGATCTCGGAATAATCACATGCCACGATGTTCTTCCTAATAATTTAGATTTCTACCAGTGGCTGGTCTTTTATAATTTAGGCTTAACCTGTATAGGTTTTTTCCTGCCCCTAGTGGTGACAGTCACATGTTACATCTCTATTATCTGGCACCTGAACCGTTCACACCAAGACTGGGCTCTTTATATCAGAGCTAGCACGTTTAATTTCGTTATCTTCGTTTTGTGCTTCGGCCCAAGCAGCTGCCTTCATTTCGTGCATTACGTTCTGCTGTCTGTCAGCTCCACGGAAAGTTTTTACATCTACTTCAGCGTGGCTGTGTGTCTGTGTTGCCTGCATAGCGCTTTGGATCCGTATCTGTTCGTGCTCATGTCCAGGACTGTCGGAACCAAACGGTACTTCCTGACGCGCAAAGGACGCGCGCTTAGCATCTCGGCGTAAGGTCAACAGGAAATGTGTGGTTTGGAGCCTGTTTAACTTCTCTTATCTTTGAAACTGGATATGTGATGTGACCTGTCTGAAATAGCAGCAAGACACTTTAAAAGAACAAACAAAAAAAACAAACAAAGCAATACTCTTATGCAGCAAGAATGCATCCAATTGATCAAAAGTGACAGTAAACACATTCACAGTTTTTATAATAAAAGATTTCTTTGAATTCTCTATTCATCAAAGAATCCTGAACAAAATACTGCACAAAAATATAAAGCAGCACAACTGTTTTCAACATCAATAATAAGAAATATTTCTTGAGCACAGAATCAGCATATTAGAATCATTTCTGAAGGATCATGCGACACTGATATGGAAGTAAAGAAGAAAAGAAAAAGGTAATTGTGACTTTTTATCTCACAGTTTGGACTTTTTTTCCCTTGCAATTCTGAATTTATATCTTATAATTCTTTTTTATCCACAAGTTTCCGGGGGGCGCTACTGTAAAAAAGAACGTGGGTACAACTTCCGGTTAGGCGGCGGACATAGTATACCAGTGGTATTTTGTGTGCTAATTAGCAAAGACTATTGTTTACTTTGTAAAGATGCACACCTTTTAGAGAGATGTCATTACGTTCTTATGGATAACATATGCTTTTCGAATTTGTGTTCCCACATCAATAGCAAGTTTAGATTGCTAAATCTTTAATGACTGTCAACTAATGAAATGACATTTGAACCGAGACATCAGAGCTTGTGTTAAAGGGCATGCCAGATGAAGCCTTTATTCGAGGCTTGTTAACATAGAAATCACTTTCGTAGAAGCCTCACTTTCTGTCCAGTCATGTGCGCGATTCACTTTGCGACCCCCATATCTTACATTGCCAGTACATTTTCATTGGGACCTATTTAAAAATTATTTTTTTTAATACAAGTAATATGAAGAATACAAATTATTTCAGGAAAATTAAATATATGCCATATGCAATTAATATATGTATACATCATATTGATATTCGTACTGGCATTGAATGGTACTGTTCAATGGGTAAATTAATTTATCAGAGTCAGAAATTCAACAAACAAACACACAGACGGTTAGGCTTTTATTTGTGCATATAACATGGATCGATCTATGGAAATTGTGGTGAATGCTTCTTCCGACGGAGCTTCTGAGGATTTTGGCTGCTTTATTTTTTACTAACCACCAGATCGTGCTGTTTTCGACACTCTCGAAGCTTTGAATCTTTTCCCGAAGCAGTCAGAAGAAAGTCTCGGTGCTTCACGAGGCTTCATTAGCCTGTCACTCCTGTCAGCTGTTGAATAAATGAGTGTCACGTCCCGGTTGTTTACTTTGAACCGGAAGACGCTCCCACTTTTGACGCAAGGCCTCATGGGGCGTAGGAAACTTGTGGATAGCAGTTCGGAGAAAAATGATGAGAATTGTTAGATGTAAACTTAGAATAGTGATAATTCACAATTCTGAGAAAAAAGTAAAGATCCTTTCACCCTTGAAATTGTAAGAAATTTTCGTAAGCGTTTTCAGAATTCAAATTATGTCAAGGACCTCTCAGAATGCTTGCTACTGATGCGAAAAACGCAGAAAATTTAACCAGATTCGAATTTTTTTTTATGATGGACAAAAGTTTTGGAGACAGTGTGTAAACGTGTTTGACACAACGTGAAGTCCTACTTATTTTTAAACATGCAAAAATCTCATGGCAGTTTGTACATATTTTACGACGTGGCTACAAAATGTATAAAAAATTATTTACCTCACTCGTATGAATTTGTACGATTTTTGCTAAATCGTACTTTACGAGTATGAATTTGCACAATTGATCTATAACCCTGCCCCTAAACCTACCCGTCACTGGGGTCTAAACAAATCGTACAAAATCATACAAAATTGTACAAGTTTGTACAAATTAGCCCCTTGTAAAATATTGGTTGTGAGATAGCGCTGCAAATTTTAGACAAGATTTTTTTTTTTATGATGGACAAACGTTTAGGATGCGGTGTGTAGATGTGATTGACAACGTGAGGTCGTATTTTTGTTCTTTTACGTGTGAAAATCTCATGGCAATTCGTACATGTTTTACAAAGTGGCTAATTTGTATGAATTTGTACAACCTCATACAAATTTGTACGATTTTTTTTTGTCAAATTTCGTCATGCACAGAACGTCACGCTGGCTGAGAATTGTCAAAACACCTCTCAAAATGTTGCTACGGATGCGAAAAGAGAGAAAATTTAACTCAATCTGATTTTTTTTTATGACGGACGAAAGTTTCGGAGGCAGTGTGTACACGTGATTGACAACGTGAGGTCGTAATTTTTTAATGTGCGAAAATCTCATGGCAATTCGTACATATTGTGGCTAATTCATGTGAATTCATATGACCTCACTCGTACAAATGTATACGATTTTTGCTAAATCTTACGTATTTTAGGAGATCCCCAATTCGTATGAATTTGTACGAATTACCGACTCTAACCCCACCCCTAAGCCTACCCCTCACTGGGGTCTAGATGAATCATACAAAATTGCACGTGTGAGGTTGTACAAATTCACATGAATTTACCACCTTGTAAAATAGGTAAGAATTGTACGGGTTGCAAATTTTGGACAATAATTTTTTTACGTGCAAAAATCTCATGGCAATTCATACATATTTTACAAAGTGGCTAATTACGTACAACCTTGTACAAATTCGATTTTTGACTAAAAACTTTTGGTCAAAGTTTGTCATGCACAGATCGTCACGGTGGCTCGGAACTGTCAAAACACCTCTTCAAAATGCTTGCTACCAATGCGAAAAATGCAGAAAATGTCAAAATATTGGACGAAAATTTCGGACTCGCTGTTTATATTTCAATGAGATAAAAAGTCAGAACTCCTAGATATAAGCAGTACTGAAAGATGTAAATTCAGAATTTTAAATGTGCAATTCTGGCTTTTTTCCCCCTCAGAATAACGAGAATGTTGTAAAATAAAAAGTTGCAATTATCTTTTTAATTAAAAAAAAAAAAAAAAAAAAAGCAGGCTTTCCTATTGAAGACTGGAGTAAAGGCTACAGGAAATACAGCTTTGCATCAGAGGAATAAGTCTATTAAATGATATTTTATAATATATTCAAACAGATAACAATTATTTAAATTGTGATCATATGTAACATTTATTGCATTTTTAATCAATTAGATGCAAATTAGAAGTATAGTATGATTTCATGTTAACTATATTGTTCTAAAAAGAAGTAATCTAGAATGTTTTTTTGGTTTCTGTCCTGTTTCTGAACCGGCTTATTCTAGATTTAAAGTTTTTAATATGTGAAGTGCCACGAGGAGAGCTAATAGTTGGTCGTTCCAGCCAGAATTGGCTGGAGAGAAGCAGCACCTTTTATTCTGAATACAAATGGAGAGTCATTTGAATGGCCCTGAAAGAAAAGCATGTAATATACTGCCTGGACTGTGTTCAGAGTCTTTGTGTTTTGAATGTTACATAAAGCCTTGTTGACCAAGGCAAAGTTTGTCTGTATATGTTAGTCTTATTTGTATAGAGAATCTAAATGCTTTATTGTAATGCCTATATTTAAACTCACATCTCAAAGCACAGCATTAATATGGTCATTAAAACAATTAAAACAAAAGCTGACTGCCTTATATTTTGGTTCAGTGAATCATAAACAGGATGGATGTTCATGTTTAATATGCCATCCAGCTGACACTGGGTTTTCTCTGTGGATTTTTCACTGGATTTGATGCATCATACAACATGCAGGATGGATTCGACTGCAGTTTACTGTCTCTGGCTCAAAGACAAAAGTGCCAGCGGGTTGTGACTAACTGTGTGGCAACAGATTCTTTCTCTCTGATTCTCATGCAGACATGCACATACAGAGACAAACACTGTGCAAAGGAATAGTACACCCAAAAATGAAAATATGATGAAAATGTACTCACCCTTAGGCCATCTGAGATGTAGATGAGTTTTTTTCTTCATGGGAATGAGGAAAGGAGGAATGTAGCATTACATCACTCGCTCATTAATGGATCCTCTGTAGTAAATGGGTGCCGTCAGACAGTCCGAACTGCTGATAAAAACCTCACAATAATCCACAAGTAATCCACACCACTCCAGTCCATCACAGAACATCTTTAGAAAAGTTGTATCCCTTGCCCTGTTATGACTTGTCCTTATTACATGGAATACGATACACGTGGTGTTTCTCGGTAAGCAGTTCATGCTTGAGGTGAATTGCAAATACATTCACTTGAAGTCTTCATATAGATGTCTATGGTTTCAAAAGAGTAACATTTCAGGAATGAGGAAGTCAAGTGAGGAAAGTGTCTGTTAATGCACAGAAATTAATGAATAAATTAATCTATTAAGTAGAATCCATTAAGTGCTTTGGCAAACTTCCATCCAAATTCAAAAGTGTCAAATATGGAGAAGTCTGTTGCCTATTCTTATTCTTGATTGAAATCAGATGAATTCAGATTGAAGTTCTGCATTTTGTTGAATCTGGTTGAATCTGGTTTTCTTATCAAAATTGAAAGTGTCAATAACATTAAACATTTTATGTTGAGAATATATAAATAAGATTAGAACCAATAAATGTGTGAAAATCAGGATGCACAGGTAAGTGGCAAATGGCCTAAAAAAAAAGGTAACCTAAAGGCTCACAGGTTCTTTAAATTCAAGATTAGTATTTGCTAAAGTGTTACAACAAGACAGTGTCATTTATTTATCTGAACGTTTGTTTGTTCATTAATTTGTTTTATTGCTTTATTAATATTTATTTATTAATGTATTTGTTTTTTAAATAATGTTTTTATGTTTATTCATTATTTATTTTATTAATATTTTAATTTTTACATTTATTTATTTTTTGTAATTCATTTATTTGTTTTCTTATTTCTTTGTACAGTGATTTGTTTCTTTTCTATATTTACTTATTTATTTATTTACCTGCTTGTTTATTTACTTATTCTTTTTGTTTCTTTATTATTTTAATTTTTAATTTATTTTAATTTTTACATTTATTTATTTTGTAAATAATTTATTTGTTTTCTTGTTTCTTTTGTTCATTGATTTGTTTCTTTATTCATTATTTATTGATTTGCTTGTTAATTTTCTTATTATCTTTTGTTTCTTTATTAGTATTTTATTTATTCATTTATTTGGGCATTCATTTATTTGTTTACTTATATCTTTATCAGTGTTTATTTATTCATATATTTGTTTCCTTATTAATATTTATTATTGTCATTAATTTATTTGTTTATTTATATTTATTTATTATTTATTATTTTAATATTTTACATTTATTTATTTTTTGTAATTCATGTATTTGTTTTCTTATTTCTTTGTTAATTGATTTGTTTCTTTATCTATTGTTTCTTTCTTTTTGTTTGTTTATTATTATTTTATTAATTTATTGGTCATTGTGTACTTATATCTTTATCAATATTTATTTATTAATGTGTTTGTTTCTTCATTTATATTTTATTTATTTTAATTTTTACATTTATTAATTTTTGTAATTCATTTGTTTTCTTATGTCTTTGTTCATTGATTTGTTTCTTTATCTATAATTTATTTACTTATTTATTTGCTTCTTTATTTACTCATTCATTATTTTTTGTTTCTTTATTATTATTTTGTTTATTTATTGGTCATTCATTTATTTGTGTACTTATATCTTTATCAATATTTATTTATTTAATGTATTTGTTTATTTATTTATATTTTATTTATTTTAATTTTTACATTTATTCATTTTTTGTAATTCATTGATTTGTTTTCTTATTTCTTTGTTCACTGATTTTTTTCTTTATTCATATTTCATTTATTTACATACTTGCTTGTTTATTTACTTATTCGTTTTTGTTTCATTATTATTTATTTATTAATTTATTGGTCATTTGTTTATTCGTTTACTTATATCTTTATCAGTATTTATTCATGTATTGGTTTATTTATTAATATTTATTTATTTATTTAATCATCATTGATTGATTTGTTTCTTTATTCATATTTTATTTGTTTATTTACTTTTTATTTATTTATTTATTCATTTAGTTTCATTTTTACATTTATTTATTTTTGTAATTCATATATTTTTCTTATTTCTTTGTCCATTGATTTGTTTCTTTATTCATATTTTATTTATTTATTTACTTTTTATTTACTTGCTTGGTTATTTACTTTTTCTTTTTTGTTTCTTTATTATTTATTTTATTTATTCATGTATTGGTCATTCATTTGTTTGTTTACTTATATTTTTATGAATATTTATTCGTGTTTTTGTTTCTTTATTAATATTTATTTCTTTATCATTCATTTATTTGTTTCTTTATTCATATTTTATTATTTATTGACTTTTTTTAAATGTGTAAAATTGCTTCATTTACAACTGGGCTATTAAGATAGTAGACCGTTTTATTTTGAAATGTTTCTAATACTTTTATTTTGAAAGTTTATCGGATGGCGGGCGTTTTGAATCGTCTCGTGTGGTGTCTGGCTTCCCTCACGGTGAATCAGCTGAGGCGTGTGACGTGATCAGTGCGGACGCGGTTTGTTTAGCGCCCACGCGGTCGCCAGTCAGCCACGTTTTTTCTAAATATGTGCTAATATAGCCAGTATTTAAACGACATTTTCGACATACTAAAGTCTTAGAATGACATTCTAATCGAATTCAATCATAGCACCCATCGGAGCGCATGTGGACACCCGGACACACGGCAACATGTCCGGGCTTGTCTGATTTTCAGGGCCGGGGGAAAGACAGGACTTCAGCGCGACCACCACCATGGACAGCAAATTTCCCAGTCAGCTTTTCCCACATTTTTATCTGGACGGACCGCCTGAAATAAAGCCGAAGCATAGTTATGGAGGCTGGGGTTCATATGAGCGCGTGTTTGCTGTCAATGCTGGGCCGGTAAGACGATACACACCATAATGATCATGACAGGTCCTTCCTGATAATAAAGAAAAGGGTTTGTGATGCACAGGATACAAGGCAAATATGTTTAGCACAAACCTTGCATATATTTGCGTATACCTGAATCTATAATTGTAAAATTGCTTGTTAAATAGAAATGTTTTTGAGGGTTTTAGATGTATTCCGATTCCTAAATGTATAATTAATCCTTCTTTTAATACATCAGTTATTGTTGCCAAGAATACGGTTTATTATTGCATGTAATAACTAAAATGACTAATAGAGTCGAAATAATCAGTATTGGTTTTTGTTTGGCTGTTTAAAATATTCCCTTAAGAATCAGTATATAACAAAATTAATTCAATAGCAATGCACATGTTTATTTATTATGGAGATGCAGAATTTGGTACTAAGTTATTATGATTTACTGAGTTATGCATTATCTGGCACAGAAAATCAAAATTATTAAGTATTCTTAAATTGAAAAAGGCACATTCCACCTGTACCTAAAATTTTGTATTTTGTAAAATTTTATATTTCACATGTTTCTGTGTCATGACTTGGTTTTGTTTATTGTGAATTTACAGTGTGATGATGAACAGTCATCGATCCAGCATGTGTTTGAATCCCAGCACACTGTGAGTGGTGAGGAATGGGTGCCGGTCCAACCAGCGGTTACCCCTTTACTTCCACCATGTGAAGGTAAACATTATTATTTAGTGTTTTAGTCATTTGATGGGCTCAAATTTGAAATAAAACATCTTCGAATCCCCAAATCTAAAATGCAATTTTTGCTTTAACATTGTGTTTGCTTAGCACTGTTATAAATGTATAGTTTATAAACAGTGTATGTATTTTGCCCATTTATAAGGCACTCTGATAAAAGTGAATTTAATGAAGAATTTTTATAGGTTATATTTTAAAAGAAACTTTTTGGTAATGAGAAAGGCAGTGTAATTCAATTATTTTATATATGAAATTAGAGTATTTAATAATATTTTGAATTGGCTTTGTGGGTTTTAAGTGTAAATTTTAGTGTTTTTCTAATATGCTGTTGTCTTTTAGTTTTATTTCTATTAAGCTTTAATTTTATTTTAATTTTTAAGAATATGTGTGTGTGTTTGTGTTCTATTGAGGAATATAATTTATGAGATCATATAAGTTTTAGTTTTGGTGATTTTAGTGTTTTAATGTCATCTTATTTTAGCACTTAACATTTATAATTTGTTTTATAAGTTTCTTTAATTTTTTTTATTTCATGTGTATATATGTAGAAATAATTTATATTAAAAATATTTATAGGATTATATAATTTCTGTCATTTATTTTTATGTTTTGATTATTTAAAAAATTTAATGTCAATTTATTTTATTTCAGTTAATTGTTTTTTGTCTAATATTTTATATTTCATCTTATTTTAGCTTTTAATTTTTTCAGTTTTGGTGATTTAGTATTTTATTGTAAACTTATTTTATTTTGCTTAGTTGCCATATCTACATTTTTAATTATTTTATATAAGTTTTTTTTTATTTAATTCCTTATATGTAATTTTACTTGAGCTTTTTGTCAATTACTGAATTTAATAGATTTGGTTTTTAATCAAAATATCACTTGAGAATGGAAGGTAATGTTTAATTGTAATGTCACTGCAAAGAAGTGTCAACTGAGTGAAATTTACTTGTATATATTTTTTTTCTTTTTAATATCCTTATTTGTTTACTTTCTGTTACCTTTCCAAGATACCAAAGTCTCATCTGCTGTTCTGCAAGATCCAATGGATTTTCCAGAGCATGTAAGTTGACAAAGCAGTATGATACATTAAAAAAAAAAAAAAACCTTTGTTTTTTCTCATTTTTGTCTTGAAGTGACCTTTTATCTCACAGTGTCAGTGGAATTTGTATATATAGTACAAAAGAGCATTTTTCTCTCTGTTTTCCCTTCAGATGCAGTATTTTTACCAGCATCACTGTATGGATGCGTTCTCCACAATGGGGCATTTGCTTCAGGACAACTTGACTTTCAAGAAAAAACAGCCAGAGGTGAGAGAGTCCAGATGTTTGTGGTGGTTGTGGCCAGAGTTCATTTTATTGTTGTTTTTAAACGTGTTTTCTAATGTTTTGTAATAGTTGTCTTCTGTTGTTGTTTGTTAATCAGGATGTCACGTCAATGCGCTGGGCCAATGGCTTCCTAAAAAGCTTGCATTATAAAAAGTAAGATTATTTTATGTGAATCAAATATTAGCATCTTACAATTACAGTAAAACAAACTATTGTTTTACAATGATGCTCACTTGCTATTTTAAATGGGTGAAGTCAAATGAATAAATATGGTGAAATGTAGTTTTGTAATGTGTAAAAGTAATCAAAATCAAACCTTAGATGTGCTTCTCTGTATTGTAGGTGTGAGATCTCGTGTAGGTCAATGAGGATCCGTGCCTTGCACCATCTTGTCACTGATATTGTGAGCGATGTTCCTCCATCTCTCCTCGCCTCGCTCCTCCATGAAGAGCTGACGTATCAGAGGAAGCAGCAGCAGTTTTGTGCAGACCCAACAGGAGGCGCTCTGGGATACGTGCCCTTATACGAATCCCAGGGCCACAGCGATGGCTGTCTGATCTATCCCAGCGGAGATGCAATGGACAAACTCAGTATCCTCTTCATGCAGGAGACAAAAAATCTGAAGGCTAATCTCAATAACTGAATATTTAGTTATATATTTGTTAAACCTGTGGGTAAAAAATCTAGCATACAAGTTAAATTACAACACTGTAGCATCATACAAGTGAGATTTTGATGATAAAATTCAAATTTAAAGTCATAAAAATACCTTAAATGGTAAAAATAAAATCTTAAACGGATGAGTGCACCCAAAAATATAAGTTCTGTCATTTACTCGCCCTCAAGTTGTTCCAAACCTTTTCAGTTTCTGTCTTCTGTTAGTAACTAAACAGTTCATGGTAGCCATTGACTTCCATAGTATGGAAAAAATGCTATGGAAGTCAATGGCTACCGGCAACTGTTTGGCTCTCCAGCATTCTTCCAAAAATCATCTTTTGTGTTTAACAGAAAAAGGAAACTCGCACAAGTTTAGAACAACTTGAGGGTGAGCAAATGACAGAAATTTCATTTTTGGGTGAACTGTACCTTTAAATTTGAAAGGCAAAAACAGGAATCACTATGCAACTAATGTGATTATTAACGGGATAGTTCAGCCAAAAATGAAAATTCTCATGCTGTTCCGAATCGGTCCTTTGCTCATCTTCAAAATGCACATTAAGATATTTTTGATGAAATCCGAGAGCTTTCTGACCCTGCATAGACTGCAATGCAACTTTCAAGGCCCAAAAAGGTAGTAAGGACATCGTTAAAGTAGTCCATGTGACATCAGTGGCTCAACTGCAATGTAATGAAGCTATGAGAATACTTTTTGCGAGCAAAGAAAACAAAAAGAACAACAATTTCTTCTCTTCTGTGTCAATCGATGTGCTTCACAAGAGTACCATGATGCATTTTGGCTTAAATATTTATGTTTTTAGCTCTTAACTTTAGTCATTTTAATATTTCAACTTAAGCTTTTTAGGTTGCTTCCAATTTTTAAATTCTTTTTATTTATTTATTTTATTAATTTAATATTTAATATATTTTTTTTTTTCAGCATCATTTGTGCCTATTTTATCTCTAATATTATTGATTCACCTGGGAGTAGCAGTGCATTTTAAAATAAGAGTCCTTACATATTTTGGGACTATTTACACTGCATATTATTAGTATTTTTGCTACACAGTAAGCTGTATCTAGCATATAATTCAACGTAAACTCTTGTGGCTCTTCTTTGGGTTGTTCTGTCACAGTAAAGAAAGACTTTTCTTTAAAAACATTATTATCATAGCAGCAAAATCCAGTATTGATCAACTTTTGATTCTCTCTTTTTTTTTTTTTTTTTTTTTTTTTTTTTTTTTTAAGATTCATTTTTGGCATTTTTTTTTTTTTAGCCTTTATTATGACAGGATAGATCAGTATGGACAGGAAGCGAAGTGGGAGAGAGGGGGGCAGGAAAGGTCCTCGAGTTGGGATTGGAACACGGGACGCCCGTAGCGTAATGGGCTGGATGTCGGCGCACTGCCCACAAGGCTGTCGTGCTGACTCAACTTTTGATTCTTATGTATTCTTATATATTAGTACTTAAACCAACTTCAATGCGTATGTATATATTAAAACATGTCTTAAGTATTTTAAACTTGCAGTTTTGCAATTGAATGAGTCAAAGAACATCAATGAGATTTTATTGGTTTGTTCCATATTGGCATAAGGTGTTAATTTTATTTGTGCAGGTCTTTAAAAAGGTTCTAAAGTCTTATATGTGATCTTAAAAACTCTAGATACTGTTTTTAAATCTTTAGAAAATGTTTGCTTTTCTCGTAGTATTTCCTTTACCGCCGTTCCTCAGATATCCACAGGGTGGTGCAACAGTACAGTGATGACAAGCCTCCTAGTTTTGTCATGGACTCTCAACCTTTTGTCTATTATTTGAATGGAACTGTCAGACAGATCAGTTCTTCGGCCAATATGGAGGATGTGGGTGAGATCTGGGAAATGGATGGGCTGAGAACAAACCATATATGTGACCCTGGACCACAAAACCTGTCTTAAGCAGCACAGGTATATTTGTAGCGATAGGCAAAAATACATTGTTTGGGTAAAAATTATCGATTTTTATGCCAAAAATCATTAGGATATGGAGTAAAGATCATGTTCCATGAAGATATTTTGTACATTTCCTACCGTAATTGTATCGAAACTTAATATGCATGGCTAAGAATGTCATTTGGACAACTTTAAAGGCAATTTTCTCAATATTTTTATTTTTATTTATTTATTTATTTATTTTTGGCACCCTCAGATTGCAGATTTTCAGTAGTTGTGTCTCAGCCAAATATTGTTAAAAAATTGACCGTTAATGACTGGTTTTGTGGTCCAGGGTCACATATCGAGGAGGAGTTAATACACAAGCATAAAAGAGTATTATGTTTTTGGTAGCGTGTGTAGTTATCACTTATGAAAACAAAATTCATGCAATGGTTTCATGTCGGAGTGTAAAATCAGTGTGTATTTTCAAAACATCTGTGTGCAGGCAATGTGGCAGTGCGGTCGGATTATTTCTGTGGCGTTTGGCTGCTAGGGGACAAAACGAAGCCGCTGTTAATGGACGTCATCCAGACAAAAGATCGCTTCTCCTGCATCACTGTCAGGTGTGTTTGAAAGCTCTCATGCTTCACAAAACGTGTCTTGATTGTCCTCCTGATGGACCCTGATTTTTCAGGCCTTTCTTAAGACTGACTACTAGTTGTCTTATCATTTACGCAGTCCCCTAGAGGTTATTCAAATTATCAGCGTCACAGAGCACCATTGGCGCTGAGCTGCCTTTCTGAGTGGCCTGATAATCAAATGACTTTATTTTACTGTTGCGCTGAATGAGTTTCAGCATTTCTGACTCCAGACAAGTTGTGTTTTTGTTGGTTAGCTGTATGTATTGGACAAAATAGCCAAAATTTACGTACTGGAGGCTGTGCTGTGTTCTGAATATGGTTGCATATGAGAAATATACAAAACAGTTTAAAAGTTGAGGTCAATAAGACATTTAAGTCTCTTATGCTCATCAAGGCTGCATTTATTTGATTAAAAATATAGAAAAACAGTAAAACTTTGAAATATTATTGCAATTTCAAATAACTGTTTTCTATTTGAATGCATTGTAAAATGTAATTTATCCCTGTGATGCAAAGCTGAATTTTCAGCATCATTACTCCAGTGTCACATGATTGACAACTTAGAAATTAACTTAAGATATGTTGCTATTGTATACTAAAATGTAATTCTCAGACTAATAATTCTAATTACAATTTTGAAGGAATATTATACAGCCAATATGGTTTTTTATCCGTGGTTTAATTTATGCACTTCTATTGTGCAGCAAATATAAAAACGCAAATTAAATGCTATATTTTCACTTGACTACATTTTAAACAATTGGTTAAATTAGAAAATTGAGTTGATTAGACATCATTTTTGATGATAAATTTGTATAAAATAATAAAACAGAATTCTGAAAAAATATAATGGAAAACACAGAATTTAGGGAAAAATAAAATTGATTTCATGAGGCCATAAATTAGATGTTATCTTGAATTGAAGTTGAATTGAGAATGTTAATTTTCGCGATCTAACAAACATGTGGAAAGCATTTCCTTTTCCATTGTAAATGAATATCATGATAAGTATTGGTATTGTGTGACATGGAAAAAGTATATATATTGTAATGGTATTCTTGGACATATCACCCAGCCTTAGTTGTAAATATTATGTAGTTAGATTGGATTTTTTGTTTAAAGATGTGTAATCTTGTGTCTTAAATTATTTTCAACAAAAACATTTTTAGACGTTTGTGTCTTAGCAGCTGTCTTTGGAATGGTGGGAATGTGGCTTTGGATCTTTTTTTGGATCTCCATGATGTATTATAGCCTTTGTAACTGTGGCTTGAAGTTAAGTTAAAATTCAGTTATTTTTTTTTTGTCTTAATAATGTGTTGTGTTTTGTCCTACACAGTCCACACATCCCTAATGAGCTTGCGGTGGTCAATGAGCTGGGAGCAGCCTATCTTTGGACTGCAAGAAAAGGGTACGTGTGTGTTTTTAAAGAACAATATGTTCTTTACTGTCTGTTATCTTGTGCTGTGAGCTCAGTTTTCATGACTCCAGCATCATCATCATATCAGCTTCCTCAACAAAATGTTCTTTAGGTGAGTTTGTTCAGTACCCAAGCGCATTGTAATAATAGATGTTTTTGTCCACTTTTTAGTTGAGAATGAGTTGCCCTGAAATCTTCATATACTCACCTTCATATTGGTTTAATCTTAAATTTCAAACCCTTTGCCATAGTGCAGTTATTCCCCAACATTTTTAGTTGAACTCCTAAAATATTTGTTTAAAGTATCACGTGAAGTTAATAATTGAACACATTCACATGTTCATGGTTCTCAGATGTCAGTTAATGGTCATATCAGTGTTATTTATATATAATATAAAAATATTCTAATTTAGTAGTCTTTTTAAAAATATGTCTTAATGTATTTTTTTAATTTACATATAGTACTTAAAGTTAGTTGCCAAGGCATTCATTTGTTTATTTTTTTTTAAGATGAAGATTTTTGGTCTAATATTTATATTTTACTTCAGCTTCATTTTAGTTCACTGAAAGTATTTTTAATTTATAAGAACGACCGCATAAAATGGAAGTAAACAAAATTTAAATTAAATATTATAAAATTTTTTATTTTTATACATTTTATTGGGAAACCTTGTTTGGTGCTTTTTTTTTATTTGAAAGAAAGAGTAAATGTTAAGATTTTCAAAGAAAAAAAATTTAATTTAAGAATGTACTGAAAATAGTGTTTTAATGGTGCTTTTTTAAAAGGACAGGCCAAATCCACTTAAAAAGTCTAAATTTCACACTTAGAGTTACTTAGTATAATTTTGCCAGAAAAAGTTTTAGAATTTGTGTCGTATGTTCATGTGAAAAATCTTGTTTAATATAACTTTTGTTTGTTTGCTGGATTTTATTGTGTTTGGTATACTTGTATTTTTTTTAATTGTTTTTGCCATGGAAAATAGCCTAAGATGCTAACATGGCATTAAATAAAAATATACTACTACTAATAGGGTTCCCACACTTCTTGAAAGTACTTGAATATCAGACATATAGATTTAAGGCCTGGGAGGTACTTGAAAACAAATTTAGATCCTTAAAAATGCTTGAAATTTTAAATAAATTTTGTTTAGTAGAATGGTGCTATTTCGAAAATTTTCCTATATGCACAGTCAAAGACTTAATGAAACAGCGTTAATGATTGGGGTGCAGATGGGGTAGCGCAAGGGGAAAAAAAATCTTAGCATGTGAGCTGATGTGCACATTGCGCAGCCCTGCATGAACCTATGGAGAAGCAGTGCATTTGTGACTGAAAACTACTGCGTGCGACTATGAAAAAATATTTGAGAGCATCAGTGCAAATGACCCTATCAGCATATTTGTGCTTGCGCTGAGTGGAGCTTCAAAGGTTTCTCATGTACTTACAACGTGCTTTTGCGGAGGTGAGAAATGTATCACAGACATATGTTGATTTCTTGAAAGCAGCTACGTTTACATGCACAATTTTTGGTTCCGTCTGACTGAATTAATTCTGATTTATGAATCTGAATGTAGTGTTTACATGAACACTAAATAAAGTGATAGGTTAATGTGCGTTTGTCACAAGCTTTTTGTTTTGACATGTGCACACTGCGCTAACATATTGTTTCCCATTGTTTGCACATAATAACCACTCTCCTACACGGTTTCTTTATATATTTTTAACAGCAGAATTACTATTTATCAATAATATTTTTGGATAAATATTACATGTAAACTGCTTTGTCGTACTGCTTATATTAATCACGCCTATAACCAGTCTGTGGATGTGCTGCATTGATTATAATGGAAGATCGCGATGAGCAAAGGAGAGAGACAGATTTATTGATTAGGGGAGTTTGCAAATGATATTTAATATAACAGTTCACTAAACAAGAAGTTAATATTAAGTGACTTGCATTGAATTTCCTGTAAATCACTTTGAGTCAAATATAGTCTCGTAATGGGAAGGCTAATATTTGATCAGAATTTGATTAATGATTAGAAGGTGCTCCTGAAATTTTTGATTTTACTCCCCCAAAGAAAAGTGTAAAGCCCTGTTTAGCCATTTTTTTTAATTAATTTAAAAATTGAGAAATTCTCTCAAATTTAAATCTTTTACAAGAATTACAGCAAAAAACAGTTTGATGCAAGAACATATATTTGAGAAAATCAAAATTCCTTTGAACACAACTGCTCAAAATGGTCTAAGTTTAAGAAACCTACTCATTCAAAACCTTGTTACAAATTTTTTTTTTTTATGTAAATGTTAAGTGTAAGTGAAATGTTTAGCACTGTAAGGTCTTTCATGATGCTAAATATGCTGTCGTGTGAATTTGGTAGGTGGTTGATGTAAAATAAATGGTGCTTTAAAAAGTCCTTGAATCTGGTGTTCATGAAAGAGTGGGAACCCAGTATTAATGAAACATAAAAAGTCACATGGTTTTAAAACTGTAGTGCATTTGTGAAATACTTTTGTGCCACTGAAAGCTGTTTATTGCTTAAAAATATATGTAATGCATTGAAGTTGGTTTCCATATTGAATACTTATCAACCATAAATTATGCAAAGCTTCAGTTTCCACTCTTAACTTAAATGTTTATCATCAATCAAACTAGATTCTGAAGCAGAAGCTCTATTTTTTGGGTTAATGAGTTTGTCTGAGCTGATGCAAGCTGCAGCACATGATGTGTGTGTGTGTGTGTCTGTCTGTCTGTGTGAGTGAGTGAGTGATGTTGTAACCTGTCCATTGGTTTGTGACATTCTGTTCTCTGTCAGATTGCAGAAGTTCCGTGAGGAGGATTCCAACCTGTACTTCAATGCGAAGTCGCCATGGCGATGGTGTGAGTTCTCCTGTCACCCGAGAGTGATGGTGTATGCAGACAGAACAGGGGCGGAGCTTACAGACATACGGGTAAAGCGACACCTCTTATTATTGGATGAAACTTTATGGAAATTTTATCATCCATAATCATTCAGCACCTTATCAGAGTGCACTGTGTGCATTTCCTTCATTTTGGTAGTCAAACCAGCAACTCCCAGTGTAGAAACGGCATCATGCGAGGGTTTTTGTTCACTGTAAAAATAGAGTTTATTACACGTCATACAAAAAACACAATTTGTTGAGTCATCTTAAAATAATTTGTTACCCTGCTGCCTTAAAATTAAGTTCAGTCAACTCAAATAAGTTTAATCAACTTAATCTTAAGTTGTACTAAGTAACAACTTAGATATTTGTGTTTGTTAAACTTAAAAGCTGGGTAAGTAACCCAGCTGCCTTAATTTTAAGTTGAATCTACTCAAATATCTGAGTTGTCACTTAGTATAACTTGACATTTCAAGTTGAATAAACTTTTTTTTTTTTTTTTTTTTTTTCTTGAGTTGACTGGACTTAAAATTTCAAGGCAGCCAGGTAACAAATTATTTTAAGTTGACTCAACAAATTGTTTTTTACCGCATACCCTGTAGTGTTTATCACTCATGAATGATTACTTCCACAATCAAAAGTGGATGTTACTGAGATTAAATAAATATTATACAGCTGAAGGCAAACCTCTTCTGCGAACACTTAACTAATCCACAACTATTAACAAATGCACTTACTGGTAACACTCATTTAAAATAATGTCTTGTTCTCGTTCTCTTTTCTGTACTTCACTTCTGCACTAGCTTGCATGCTAATTTTGCTTATGCTCCTAATTTGACATTGTGTATTGTGAGTAATATTGGCTGTTGTAATGTTGTTGTTGTTTTTTTTGTTTTTTTTTGGGTGTGTGCAGTAACTCTTTATTGTGCTCCTTATTTTTAAGTCTCTGGATAAAAGCATCTACTAAAGGGTTACAAGTAAAATGTCGTAAAGTAACATTTTTTTTGTTTGTGGTGGGGGCAGGTGAAGAGAGACCACTTAATATGATAATATATGTAATATGCTCACAATAATATTATAATTTTTAAATGTAATTATTAACGTGTATGATTGATATTAATAATGATGATTTAACAGCAACAATTAGATAAAAGTAATATTTAATAAGTCTTATCACATTTTTATTGAATCTTATTGTTCATAATAGGATTTAATGATACCAAAAATTGGATATAAAATCGTTTTATTATTTGTATGTATTAAACTATTATTCATTTTATCTTTATTAATAAATGGATTTAATATTAAATCTTATCTAATATTAATTACATTTATTTTATAATAGCAGGGTTTAATAATAATTGCATAGCATTATAAAATACTATAATTTTTTTAAAGTCTGTTATTATCTATTATTAAATTATATTGTTGTTTGTAATAATAGGGTGAAAAAATAACTAATAATTAAATTTGCTGTTAATAAATTGTATGATTATTATTGTATGATGATTTAATAGCATTTAGCTAAAACTAATACTAATATTTAATAAGTCTCGTTATCACACTTGTATTAAATCTTATTGTTCATAATAATAGGATTTAATAATAATGCTATAAAATCCTATTCTTATTAATAAAATGATTTAATATTAAGTCTTTTTTCATATCTTAAAATATGAAATATTAGAAAAATCCTACTATTTCAATGTCATTATTTTTATCTAATTATTAAATAAATCTTAGCAATTAGTAATAATAGGATGTAATAACAATAATAATTAAATAAATAGTAATAAATGTTGTTGTTGTTGTTATTATTATTATTATTATTATTATTATTATTATTATTATTATTATTATTATTATTATTATTATTATTATCATCATCATCATCATCATCATCAATATACAGTATGTAAAATATATGTATTATCTAAGTATTATATTACCTTTTAAATTATACTAAAATAAAATAAATCAACCCGCATTTTAGTTTTTAAATTCCTTGTTTTTGTTTTTTATGATTATTTTAATTCCTTTTATGTAAAGCACTTTGAATTACCATTGTGTATGAAACGTGCTACATAAACTTTTCTTGCCTAATAACAAATTAAATATAAAAATGTTTTGGGTGAAGGAAGGCCTTTAATTAAGCTGAATTTTGTTTTAGCTTTGTGTATTTTATGAATATTGTTTTGTTATTCTCTTTATTCCTCAGTGTTTGTATCATTAATCTTTGTCACTTCTTGTTTGCAGAGTGCTGATAGTAATCACACATTGTTCCGGATCGGAAGAACAGCAGCTTGTAGGTCGGGAGAGCGAGTGATACTCACCAAATACCTGAGTAAAAGCCACGCCCATCACCACCTCATTAATACCCAGGTAAGCGCCTTTAGATATCATATAACATCTGAGAGTTTGCGTCAGATTTTAGCCTGAAGGAGTGTCAGCGGTGTGTTTCACCCTGTGGTTTTTCTAAGAGATTCTCAAGAATTTCCTTGAATGATGATCTGAAACAAATGTCATGAGGTTCAACACACACATCACTAAACCTTTTTTTATTCTTTACCGTAAATGTTATCAATGTCAGTATAGTTAGAGATTTGATCTTCCATGCTGTGGAATGTTTCTTTGTTGTTATTTCATGGTATTTTCTGTGGTGTGCACAAAGACATTTGTGTTTATAATCAAGTACTAAAAATACAGTAAAGACACTAATATTGTGAAATATGATTACAATTTAAAATAGCTGCTTTCTATTCAGATATAATGTAAAATGTAATTTATTCTTGTGATACAAAGCTAAATTTTCAGCATCATTACTCCAGTCTTTAGTGTCACATGATCCTTCAGAAATCATTCTAATATGCTGATTTGCTGCTCAAGAAACATTAATTTTTAAAAAAATTTAACCTTTTTTTTTTTTTTTTTTTTTTCCCTGTTTTTCCTGCAGTTTTCCACCTACATCATGGATGAGCGGGTTCCTTCTGTCCCTATGCTGAAATGGGACCATATGATGGAGTCTGCACCGTTGTTTGCCTGCGATTTGCCGGCACAGGCCCCGAGCCAAATGTGCAAACTGCTGCTGGGAGCTCAGAGGTCACAGGAGCTCATGTTACTGCAGTACACGGGTGAGGAGTTTGGTGTATGAGCAACAGTTTTCGTTTGGTTGCTTGTCATAATTTGTACTGTTATGTATTTGACGCTTTATCCAAAACAAATTTCAGTGCATTATTATAAGCTTGTCAATATGTTCCCTGGAAGTGTGCCATCGACGGCAGTACAGGAAGATAATTAGGTTTATGCAAAGCATTTATTGGTGGAATTTTGCTTATTATATGGGTCAAAGTGAAGTTTTTGCATGCATTAGGTCCGGTTCACACAATATGCAGTTTTGCATTCTGCTGTATAGCTTTTAGAATTTTGTAATGTAAGTAATCTTGACGTTTTGCTGCATCTTGCAGTTTTCAAATGCAATGCAATGTGTGAACTGCCAATAAGAAAGTCTTCAAACAACACCAAACAACTTATGTTGTATAATTTGCTCTAAGTGCCAAATTTGGATGAAAGCTGAGTAAATGACTGCATTTAAATTTGATGTCACACAGGTGGCAGGGAGCACGCCTGTCAGACTCGGGGATCCATTCAGAAGCTTTTTAGTCCCAAAGAGAGTCTGAGCCACCTAAACGTTCAGCTGCCCCACAAGAGACACCTCGCTGAGAAGAGACTGAATGTGCCTGCTGCAGGTCAGGATGCTTTTACAACCATTTCAACAGTTAAAACTGGCTGAACGTTAGTAGTAGATTTTGACTAGAATTAAGTGATTGCTCTGTGAAAGAAGGGCATTAGTCAAAGCATGACTGGTTTGCATTTACTGCTTCTTAAAAGAGCTGACAAAACCAAAAATATAGTAATTCATGTGAATATAGTTGGTGAATTAGAGGAATCGATGGTGCATGAGACAATGGGTAAAGTGGGATTGCCTAGGTTAACTCTATTATAGGAGTATATATATATATATATATATATATATATATATATATATATATATATATATATATATATATATATATATATATATATATATATGTGTGTAGGTAGTGATTTCTCAATATTATAATTATTAATGCATGAAAATAATAAAATAAGAAATATTACTATTGCAGTATTTCACTACAATAGAGGTTTTAAGAAAATTATCATTTTTATTTCTGTGTTACAGTACTATGGAGAACCAAACCTGTAGAAAATACAAATACATAAGCAAGTAAATATATTTAGTTGGGTAAACAAATAAATATTGTCCCCTCCTCATTTCCATGTTGCACACGGAAAAGTAAACAATAAACAAATAAATCTGGAAATGTATACAAATGGGAATAAATATCTAAAAATAAATAAACGCGTAAGTATAAAAATAAATGAACGCATAAAAAGTAAATATAATTTTGAATTAATAAATCAAAGAATAAGTAAATAAAAGTCAAAAAGAATAGAAATAAATGTAAAATAAATATAGAAAATAAAGGTAATAAATTAATTCAGGATTAAAATGTATTACAAATGATTTATATTTGTTTTATCAAACCCATTTATATCTTTATTTTTTTTCCCAATATATTTGTCTTATTATTTTTAAGAATGAATAATAATAATAATTAATAATAATAATAATAATAATAATAATAATTATTATTATTATTATTATTATTATTATTTTTTATTTTTTATTTTTTCTATTTATCTATTAGGGCTGCAGAACAGTTAATCGCATTCTAAATAAAAATTTGTTTACATACTATGTGTGTATTTTGTATATGTAAGTATACATACATGTATATATTAAGGAAAAGTGTTACATTTATATATGAAATAATTATATATAATATAACTTGTATACAATTGTAAGCGTATACAATTGTGTATAGAATTTTTTTATTTATTTTTTTTTTACACATATTTGCACAATAAACATACACAGTACACACATATATAGTATTTAAACAAACTTTTATTTTGAATGTGATTTTAATTGCGATGAATCATTTTGCAGCCCTATCATTTATGCATTTGTTCTTTTCTGCAGGTTTGGTACTCCATACAGTACAACTATAAGATTGCATGGCTCTCTTCATAAATATCCTCATTTTCAAAAGTTAAACCATCAAGCTTTTGTTATGATAGAAAATCTTAAAGCTTGTTTGTTGACAGTAGCTGGTTTATAAATACTTCTCATTACAAGTATGTGAAGATGTTTGCATACAGAAGATTCAAAAATATAGGACACACCTCTGTTAAACACTCGAGTAATAAGTCAAAACATGTTTTACATCCAGCACTGAGGCACACAAACCTGAAACACAACATTGATGACAGGTCAGCATTTTGGCATATGTTTTGTCATCAGATGCACATTATGTGACCAAAATTCTGAGAAACTGAAAACAGTGGATCATGAGCTGCTTGTGCGTAAAACAACACAAAAGCACGTATAATTAAATGGTTTTCTTTCAATAAATAGAATGTACTCATGTGGTGCTTTCACAATCTTCCTTAGGTTTCGCAGCCGTACAGAAGAAGGACTACCTGTCCGTTTTCCATCTCACAGAAGCTGGAGACATCTTTTACCAAACGTTGAAGTTGTACACAGATCAGACCACAGCCAACAATGATATCCCAGCACAGTCTGAAAGTGTGCAACGTACAGCAGAAACTGGAGAAAGCGAGAGCATGCAGTCCAACACTGACAGCGATGACCAATCTGTTCAGAGCGACTCTGAGACCGAGAAACGGCAAGCGGCATTTCGTCATTTGAAAGTGATCAACAATGTCAATAATGATGACTCGAATGCTTTGGATGCAAATCTTCAACCATCAAGCTGTTCGATTGGGAATAAAATTTGTTTCACCAGACCACCCATCCCAAGCAAGGATCCCGATCTCCAGGTTGCTTGGGACATATGGTTCAAGCCTATTTTTAAAAGGGCTGCTGCCAAAAAGCGCCACCCTAATTTTCCACGCACCAGAACGGCCAATTTAAAGGGCATGGTGGGCAAAACGCTGAATAAACCAAAGGAGGATCGATTTATGAGCCTGAGGAAAGACCTTCAAGAGGTCATGAAGAAGAAAGAGTTGCTCTTGCATGGGGGCACGTACCTGCCTCACCTGAACGTGACGCCGGTTCCCAATCCCATAGATCCCGACGACTGGCCTGACGACGTGAGCCAGCGGATGGCCGCGTCTTGGGAGGGCCATTGGAAACTCTGGTGGGAGGAGAAGCTGGGTTTGAACCGGGACAGGAAAATCGCGTCTCTTCGACGAAAGCGTCGCAGAGAGAAGCAGGCCAGAGCTCGCAGTCGCACCTCACTTTCTGGAAGCTTCACCTCGTCTGTGAGTTACCAAGAGAGTCTCTCAGGTTTGTCGTCGGCGGCGAGCCAATATCTGGGATCGGACAACGAGACTCCGACGAGCTCGCAAGCCACTGACATGGAGGAATGGAGGGCCAGACCTGAGATGCACAGAAAGAGCCCCATCATTCTGAGACGTTTTTTAAATGAGCAGTCGAATGCGGAAGAACCTTTCAGATATGCTACAAGATCTTCTCAAAGACCTGATCAAGACCTTTTGAATTCGCCATCCAAATCTCAGCCTTCCATTCAGGTAAGGATTCACTGATATTATCGATACCGATAAATGATAAATTTTACTTTTGACTCTTTAAAAAGGAGCTGCTGTCTGATAAAATGATTCTCTTGAATCAGGGTGACTGTCTTAGATTTTATGCTGGTTTATTAAGGAATTAATGACTTAAACTTGCATAAGTTGTATTGTCTATTTATACACTATTATTTAAAAGTTTGAGGTCAGTAAGATTTTTATTTTTAAAGAAATTAATATTTTAATTCAGCAAGGAAGCATTAAATTGATAAAAATTGCACAGCTGTTTTAAACATTAGTAATGTTTCTTTAATAGCAAATCAGTATATTAGAATGATTTCTAAAGGATCAAAATTCAGCTTTGCATTACAGGAATAAATTACATTTTACAACGTATTTAGTTTAGAAAACAGTTTAAATTGAAATAATATTTGACAGCATTTTTGATTAAATAAATGTAGCATTGGTGAGCAGAAGAGATATCATTCACTTTAGTGTTTGCGTATCTCAAAAAAACATGGCCACCATTGGTTGATGAAGTTTGAGCACCTATTAGACAAGGTTAACGGAGGCCGATTGGAATGAAACTTTGGTGGGCCTGTTTGACTCACGGCCCCAAAGGGTGAGAATTTAAGAGAGAGAATTCTCTGTGAGAATTTAAAAAGATGTCGCGTTTTCAAGGGTGTACGTGATTGTATATTTCTCTTTTTTTTTGCACATGCGTGCAATATTTGTATCATATGATACAACTCATTCTAAACAACTTTGCCTCTAAAACCACTGCTGTCAGTCAAATAGTTGGTAAATGACTGAGATGTAAAAAAAGCTACTTTTGTAAACTAGTCCTAGGTTTTTCGCTCAATCTGTAAAAAAAAAAAAAAAAGAAAAAAAACACTGCAGTACAATTCTCTGGACTCTCTAGGTCAATAATTATTAAAAAATGTTGAAATTTACCATTTGGGAAGCTGTAATGGGGTTGTTTAGAAAAGGGGCCTGTCCAAATATTTAGCCAAGATCCTACAAAGCCTAAAGGAAAACTGAAAAATTACTAGATTAATCATGAGAATAATTGACTGATTAAGTGATTACTGAAATGAGCATTAGGGACAGCCCTATTTTACCACCATTAAACCAGAAAAATGCATTGCCTAAAACAGTATTTTTGATACATTGTTCGTCTTTACTTTTCAGGTTGAGCGACCAACCTCTGGCCCTTCTAGTGTTGCAGAAGAGATTGATATGGGACCTCCACCGTCGGTCGCCTCCACACGGCCGTCGACTATCCAGTCGAAACGGCGCAAGGAGTTTTACCTTAGTTCCCTTCCCATGTCCCAAACGTCGACTCAGAACACCGCGTCGCAGGTTCGCCCTTCTTCGCCGATTCCTCCGTCTCAACCTGCCTTGTCTTCCCAAAGATTTTCCCAGTTGAGAAACCTCTCTCAGGCCTCCCAGCCAAAGAAGAAGTCTCGGATGGGCTTCTAAAAACCCGCCTCCGAACAAGGAATGCTGCAAGGCAAGTGACCTACTTTTGTGTGGTATCAAATGTTTGGGTACTGTACAGAGGCGGGATGTGTCTGAACGAGAAACTTGAGCCAATAGTGAGAGTATGTGTGAGGAACTGAACAAATATTTGTGTGTTTGTACTGAATGACAAATGCTTACTGTTTCAAGCAATTAGAGCATTCTAGTAGTCTTTAGCATAGTTGCTTTTCTCACTTGATGTGAAAAACTGAGCCATTATGACATCAGTATCACAATTGTTTACTCTGGCTGTCAAATCCATATCTGAAAACCTCTTGAGATGCTTGTGGTTCTTCTACTGTTCTCATTCATAATTTCATCACTATGTAGTGCATTGTGTATAATAAAATGGATCCTGTGGTATTTCTGTGGCATTTCGCCCTGCAACTGTTCCTACAAGGGAACAGAAAGATTGTTTCCAGCCATTGTCTGACTAGACGTGCACTGTTTGTTGGTTTTTCATAAGAACGAGTTCCTCTTTTTGGGGAAACTGCAAAATCGCATCACACTGGGCAGAATTGCACCATGTGGTTGGTTGTTTGTGTATAAATCAGCTGATAACATCGTGTTGTTGTTGTTGAAGGCTCTTGCGTGGTAAGCCACTGCTTTGTCTTTTTGCTACTGTGTAAAATATCCTGTGGCACTGAGGCGGTTTACAACATCTGTTGTCTGTTTGCCATTTTCTGTTTGTGTGGAATAGTTGAGGCTCTTGGGAACAGAGAACGGAGGGCCCTGTGAAATCTGTTTTATTTTTTGACAAATCCTGTTTTTTTTTTTTTTTTTTTCCATTCATTTTTCTGGATTATATTTATTTATTTATTTATTTATTCATTCATTCATTCATTCATTCATTCATTTATTTATATTTATTTTTTATTTTTGCTAGACTGTTTTTTTTTTTTTTTGTTAAATTAAATAAATCAATAAAAAACATGAATTTTACACAATTTAACAGCAGTTTGTTAAAAGTTTAACAAAAATTAAAATAAGGCCCTATGAAATCAGTTGAATTTTTTTTTTTTTTTTTCCATTTTAATTTTTCTGGAATCAGGTATTTTTTTTTTTTTTTTTTTTTTTTCCATTTTGCTAGATTGTTTTATTGGTTAAATTAAATAAAATGCATTAATCAAAAAGCATGTCTAATCAATAAAAATCATGAAACATACAATTTAACAGCAATTTATTGAAAGTTTAATAAATGTAATTTTTAGGGACCTTTGAAATCTTTTTTTCATTTAAATTGTTCTGCATTCCATTGTTTTCTGTTTTAATTTTTCCTATACAGATTTTTTGGTAAAATAAAAAAAAAAATGAATAAAAAAACATGTCTAATTAATTAGAATCCCGAAACGTAGACAATTTAACAGCAAATTGTTACAAGTTTAACAAATTACATTTTTAAGGGCCTATGAAATTTATTTATTTATTTATTTATTTTAAATTTTGCTAGACTAATCAAAATCATGAAACGTACTTAATTTAACCACAATTTATTAAAAGTTTACCAAAAATGTAATTTTTAAGGCCTTTTGAAATTAGTTTTTTTTTGCATTTTTAATAGTTTTAATTTTTGCTAAATTAAAGGTTAAATTAAAGAAAGTTTTAATCAAAAAGCAATTCAGTTTTTCTTTCACCAAATTCTGTTTTCCATTAATTTTCTGGATTCCATTTGAATGTTTCACTAAATTTTAATAATCAAAAGCATCTCTAATTGTTTTTATAAAAAGTGTCTATTAATTTACTTTTTCTGAGAAACATTTAATAAAATAATGTTTTAATAATACATTTATAATTGATAGTAGTAGTAGTAGCACTATCATTACAAGAACTTAGTATATTTCTGTCACAGTTTCTTAAAATTAAGCCAGCTTTTTATTTTGACGGGTTGCTGTGAAGACCTACAAGTCTCTGTTTGACTATGAAATTACTTTTTTTTTTTTTTTACACAGTTGTACACAAAACTGTAAAATGCTAATGAAGTGACTCAGAGCAGTCCCTGAAATTGTGTTCATGTACTCCTATATTGAGTCAACAGAGGCTGAAAACACCACAGGTGTTAAGCGTGATTCAGTATGCGTGAACATACAGGATTTGTATTTAAATAGTATTTTTGCAGCTTAATATTCACAGACGCAAGTCCATATTACGCTTTGATTTAAGTGTACTGACCTACTTTTGATTTATTCATCCAAAACGTGACGCATTCTATGACATTATACAGTAAATTCCATTTTTATGATTGGATTCTGTGATTCCATCCGTGTTTTCCGCATCGCAGAAATCATAGCGCCCTAAATAACAAGAGTAAGCAAAACAAGAGACTTTGTGTGAATTTCAAAATAGCTTTTTTAATTGCGAATGTTTTTTTTATATTACCATGACAAAAATAACAATAAATAAGTTAATATCTACAAGATGCTATACAGAACGTATATGCAGTTTTTTTTTTTTTACATTATACAAATTTACATTTTTATATCAACATTTTTTACATTTTAAAGGTTTTTTAGGCTTTTTTTTGTGTTGCACATTTTCAACATACAGTATTTGTCTTCATACAGGTGCTGGTCAACGAATTAGAATAATTTGAAATAGTGCAATCATTAAATTCTTTGAATGCATTGTTTGTGCAGAAAGAAAATCAGGTGTTCACCGCACCTGTCCTACTCGTTAGAGTAATCACAGAACTCGTTACCTGTAAACAATTTGCTCAGCTGACCTTTCCAAAAGGCCCATTTAGGCCATTTAACTGTGAGATTGTTGTTTCATTGAATTAGAATAAAGGAGAAACCGTTTCATTGAATTAGAATAATTTTTATTATAATTAGAATCATCACTTTCTCAGTATTTTGTGGCTGCCCCCTTGGCTTGTATGACTGCCTTAAGTCTCCGCGGCATCGATTTGACCAGCTTGTCGCAAGTTTCCGCACTCACAGCTTCCCAGGCAGTGGCGATGTTCTGCTTCAGTTGGTCCAGCGTAGTCGGCTTTCTGTCGCGAATTTTCCGCTTGACGATGGCCCAAAGGTTTTCAATGACATTGAGGTCAGGCGAGTTGGCCGGCCATGGCAAAACTTCAAGCTGTTTTCTAGTGAACCAATCTTTGGTCGACTTTGCTGCATGAGCCGGTGCAAGATCCTGTTGAAATATGAAGTCTTCTTCGCTGAACTGTTCCTCAACAGTCGGAATCAGGAACGTTTCCAGAACATCTTGATATACGGCAGCATTGACAGTCTTCTTGAGGAAGCAGAGTTTCCCTACACCCCGAGCGGACATGCATCCCCAGACCATAATGCTCTGGGGAAACTTGACGGATCTTTTCACGCACTCGTGGTTGTAGGTTTCGCCACCACGACGCCAGACACGAGGACCTTGGTCACCGAAGGAGATGCAGAAGCGTGATTCGTCACTGAAGACCACTTTCTGCCAGTCTTCAGCAGTCCACTCGCCGTGTTGTTTGGCCCACTTCAGCCGTTTCTGCATTTGTTTCTTGTTCAGCATCGGTTTTACTGCTGGAACGCGAGATTTGAAGCCGAGTTCGCGCAGACGACGGTAAGTGGTTGATCTGGAGATGTCAGCGCCGGTCTGCTTGTTCCACAAGTAGGTGAGCTCAGAAGTGGACTTGAACCGGTTGCTGACTGCGATCTTTCTCAGCTGCTTGTTGTCGCGAGCAGAAGTTTTTCGGACGCCGGAACAGTTGGTGCGCTTGCTGCAGTTTTTCTTGAGAGCTTTGCAGACGGAAGACTGGCTGATGCCGAGCTGCTCAGCAATTTTAGTTTGCCTCAAGCCTTGTTGGCGAAGGGCTTGAATTTGAGCCACTATTCCGGTTGAGAGGTCGTGCTGCTTACCCATGATTGATTTTACTACTTAGAAACTCTACTCAACCCTGACTTTATACTGCACAGTGAACACTCTTCACAGAAAACAAAAATTCTAGCATTTATTCTAATTCAATGAAACGGTTTCTCCTTTATTCTAATTCAATGAAACAACAATCTCACAGTTAAATGGCCTAAATGGGCCTTTTGGAAAGGTCAGCTGAGCAAATTGTTTACAGGTAACGAGTTCTGTGATTACTCTAACGAGTAGGACAGGTGCGGTGAACACCTGATTTTCTTTCTGCACAAACAATGCATTCAAAGAATTTAATGATTGCACTATTTCAAATTATTCTAATTCGTTGACCAGCACCTGTATGTCGGCTAAAGTGAAACTTATACTAAATTGGCAAGTAGGTTAACAACATCACACTCACATACACACACATGAAAAATAAACAATCCACTGTTTTTCTGCAAACACCATGCGCACCACGGTAAATCTCTGACTATTTGTGCTCAGAGAGGTGGCAGTTCTGCAGGCACGCAGCTTTTCCCCACTGTCACGCGCTTACAATCATATTACAAAACTGTGCAAAGCACCAAAGTACAAGTCTCAAGTTGTTTTCTAACAGTCTAGTGTACCTTGGATATGTCATATTGAGCCGCCTGGAATGTTGACAAATCCGAACATGCACCAACTACTATATATGCTACAACTACTTTTTTTTTTGTTTGTTTTAAGTTTTTAGCTGCCAGTGTTGTGCAGTGCTGAATTATTCCACTTTTAGCTTAACACGAGTAATCAAGAGAGATGTTTACAGTATGTGGTTGGCTTCCTGTAAGCCGTAAAAGAAGAGTTTTAAAATACAATTTTGATATTTTGGACTCGGTGGTTTCGTTGAACTCAGGCACAATGGCACCTCGCTGTGGAACTTTAGGTTTCCAGCCAGGAGAGGTCTGTGACATCATCTTGGAAGATGACAAGGAAGCCATTCAGATCATTGGCTGCGTGGAGGCCACATCTCCATCGGTGCTCCTTGGCGAGTGGTTTAGAGCGTATTACAGACAGCGGGCACGTGAGAGGAAGTTCGGGGGGAAGTAGGGTCCCTCGGCGTCGCTGCCCAGTGAGCTGCTCAGACTCTCTTCCCCAGAGCTCAAGTCTTCACTTGAATCCTCACTGTCAGAAAAGAAAATAAAAAACGGTCAGATTTACTAATTTTGACCTTATTTATTTAATGTGACGCTTTGGTTTGTTCCTTAGCAATCCATAAAAGAATACTGTTTTAGTATTTTTATGAAACTGAGTTCCGGTCCTTGATTCTGATTGGTGGAGCCGCATTCAAAGCTTTTGTAAATTACTCTACAAACCTTTGTTTGTTTTTTGTGTGTTACTTGGCAACCACTTTGTTGCAACCACAACTGTTTCTGAGGAACTACATTGTTTGATGGAAGAATACTGGTTTTATTTATATCATTACACTATTTGCTCCATTTTATTTTGTGAAACCTTGCTGCGTATATGTAATAACGGTTTTATAAAAGCAATAAGCCCTGTGAAGCCGTGGTTTACAGTGAATTTAAAACAGCTTCGTTTGTTGTATCTTTGTTTTAGTCATTTTAGAACTTAAACTCATTTTCTTTTAATTATTTTTACTTGTTAATTTGTTTTTTTTTGTTACTTAGTATTTTTAGTAACTTACTTTTCCTGTTTTTTTTTTTTTTTTTTTTTTTTTTTTTAACATTTATATTGATGTTAAATTATTTTGTATTTTGGTTTAATTTTGTACATTTTGTCTTTTAGTAGTATTTTGTTTTATTAACATTTCTATTTATTTTTATTTCAGTTTTAATCATTTTCATACTTTCATACCTTTTTGATTTTTTTTCTATTTATGTAAAATTATTTATTGCATTTTTGTTTGAGTAATTTTAGATTTTTTTTTTTACTTTTTTTTTCAGTTACTTCGTATTTTTAGTTTTTTAATATCTCTATGTTTGTTTTTATTTATTTATTTATTTATTTATTTATTTATTTTTTCAATTTAAAGGCAGCATATTTCTGTTTATTTTAGTGCTTTTTATTTAACAATTCTATTGATATTACTTTTTTTAGTTTTAGTAATTTTGTTACTTGGTTTTGTTATATTTCTATTTGTTTAGTTATTTCTGTACTTTTGTTCGTTGCAAAGGCAGCATTTCTAATTTTCAGGGTTTTTTTTTCCCCCTCCCATCTAATATTTATTTTTATTTCAACTTATTTCAAATAAAACCTATTTGTAATCATTTTAGTTTTCGTTAACAGTAGTTTAGTTAGACTTTTGCCCCAGTTGCCCCATAGACATCTACTGCAGACATTACCGTTTTTTTCCCATAAACAGGATGACGAGTCTAAACGATTGTCTGTGGTAATAAAGCTTGACTGAAATCACGTTCGCGTTTTACTGTCGTAATCGGGAAAAACACTGTCAGATGTCACGTCTTATTTTGTACATTGTCTAACCGATCCCACCTCGCACGCCCTTCTCTTACTCACAGGAGATGCTGCACTACCTGTGACCCATTTGTAAATAGTCACTACCCACATTCCGCTGCTGCGCCTAGTTTGGCGTGTATGCATATCTAACCCATTAGCCATCTCGAAGCAGTATGTCCTGTCTGGATTTTCAGCTTGTAATCAGCTGTGTTTGTGGGTCTCAGGAATGAGTTATCGCTCTAGGCGAGGATTGGTTGCTAGGACGTGACTAACTATTCGTAGTTATCAAGTAACACTGTAAGAACACCTGATAGCGTAACGCTGGGTGGGGTGTACAGAAAGAACTTCAGCCTGTGCTGACGAGGCTGTGACGTAAGTGCTGTGTGTCAGTAAAACGGCAAGGTTAAGTCATGTCATGTGATGGGGAAAAAACTGTGATAGAACTGAAACCACAAGTTGTGATGGAAAATATTGGCAGGCGTATTTTACAGATATTGTTTGTTGCCATTTCCAGATCATTTAGAGTTATCAGTAGAATATGAAAATATGGTCACTGTAATGTTGGACATACTGGGACTGACTTTGTGTTGAGTTTTAGTACTATTTAATATATTATAGTATTTATTAATATTTTGAATTAGCCTTTTTTTATATTTTATATTTCATTTTAGTTTAGGAAATTTTGGTTTGTTTCAGTTTTAATAATTTTTGTATTTAAAATACATTTTTTTGCCTAATAATAATAATTTATTCTTAATCTAATTAATTTTTACATTTTTTAATTTTTTTTTTAATCTGATTTGTATCTAATATTTAACATTATTCCAATTACCAAAAACTATTTTTAAGAGTAGTTTAGTATAATTTTTTTATGTATTTTTATTGCAGTTTTAGTCATTATAGTACTTAACTTTTGTTTTTATTTCTATGTATTTTTTTTTTTTTTTAGATATTTTTACTTGTTCATGTTTTTATTTTCAGTTACTAGTTAGTTATTTTTTTAGTAACTCAGTTTTTCAGTTTTTTTTATCTAACATTTTTATTGGCTAAATTATTTTTTTTAGTCCTTGAACTTAGTTTTTTGTTTATAAAATATTGCATTTGCAACTAAAATACGTTTTAATTTTCTAATCTAATTTGTTTTCATCTTATATTTAACCTTACTCCAATGACCAAAAACAATTTTTAAGAGTAGTTTAGTAGTATTTTGTTTCTATTTATTTTTATTTCACTTTGTCTTTTTAGTACTTTTTTTTTTTATTTTTATTTAAAATTATTTATTGTATTTTTGTTTTTGTAATTTTATTACCTAAACACTTTTTTTAACTTGTTTTATTTTTACTTGTTAATTTGTTTTTGTTTTATTTTCAGCTACTTGTTTTTTTTTTTTTTTTTTTTAAGTTTTACTAGAAAACATTTCAATTGACGTTAAATTATTTTTTAGTCCTTTAATTTTTTATTCTGATTTATTTTCATCTTATATTTAATACTATTCCATTTACCAAAAACTTCAAGAGTTTTAAATTTAGATTCATTTAGATTTTTCTGCCCCTTAGAAATCCATTGCAAACTGATTTTTGTTTTTCACAAACTAAATGACGAGTCTAATTGATTTTCTGTGGCATTTAAGCTCAACTAAAACCATCTGTATGCGGTTAACCCAAAACCCAATTCCCTACTTCCTCTATTGACTGTTCAGTACAAGTATGACATCCTAACGCCTGTGTTTCTCCTCAGGTGAGCTGTGTTTACCTCTCGCTCTCGTCCCACGCGCCCTCCGGGATGGTGGGCAGCTCGGGGACGCTTCGGTAGCTGCTGTGCAGGTTCTGCGCCGTCCTCCGCGAGACGATCCACACCAGTTTCTTGTGGTCTGGTTTGGCACATTCCGGAGAGGAGTATTCCCTCATACACTGGGCTACGAGGCCTCGCCAGCGCGCCAGGTCAGCCTTCGAGATCTGCAAACAGACACAGCTAAATTACACACCGCCTTACATAAGGACCGGGCTCAGAGCCAGCGTCATTTCGGACGGGAGCGACAAGTGTAAACCAATAGCCTGCTGGCAACAGAGACTGGGTTAAGAGATTTAGATGCTTCTTGTACCATAGAAGTGCTGCTGAAACTAAAGATATATTTTTGGTTGCGAATTAAACTAGTTCTACTTGACCTTAAACCAAACTTGATTTCTTCACTTTTTATTGACGCTCAGGGTGTTTTAAAAAGGCTGACCTACTTTTGAATTTTTACCTTTAAGTGTGTTTGTATGCGTTGGGCGATTTCAAGCAGGTCCGCAGACTGTAAGGCCTCGATCTCAAGCATCAACAGCGACAAAGCGAGCACCGAAGGCTAAAAATGGAAAGAGTTCATCAGAATTCAAACTTGCATATAACTTGCTTCAAGAATTTCTCTGTTTAAGTTGTACTTACTTTTGCTTTGGAGAAAACAATTCTGCATAGGCAGGCTTTTAGCTGGGCTTCCAGTTTGTCGAGATTCAGCACAGCTTTTCTGATAAGAAGAGCAAGAAAGAATTGGTGCATTAGAGAGATTTTGTTATTTAACTGTCTAGTCCAGTCAGTGGATAATCTAGTTTCTGACGCCTGGCTGCTGTCACTGTGACCCATATACAACAAAATGCACAAAGTGCACTTGCCAGCTCTGTCTGTTAACCTTTACAAGCCAAAGTTTCAAATGTCGAGCCTGTATGCTAACACGGTTTATCTGGCTTCAACTCTGAAGTTTGATAATGCCACTCGTTCTTACCTGTTGGACATGTGCGAAAGTGCAATGGCGTGGTACAAATGCAGGAAGGTTAAGGCTGTGACGGCTTTTAACTGGAAGTTGAGCTTCTCCGAAATGATCTTCTCCATTCGGCTGAGGTCTGAGACGGTGAACTTACACTGGCTGATGCGAATGAGCTCGTGGCTGGACGAAACGTTGCACTCTTCTTCGGTCACTCGGGCGGCGATGTGAAGGCAACCAATGCTGATGCAGGCCAAATACTTCGGTTGAACCTTTAGGGAAAACACAAGAGATGAGTTATAACATGTTTTAATGTGTTAATCAGAAGAAATGACTTGTAACTAATTGATTACCTTCATCATAGCTATAAACCTGTCCAGCAGGTTAACGGCTAGTACGAAGGTCTGAGTGCTGTAGCCGAAGAAATTGGTCAAGCTCCAGAGATCTTCCACTCGAGCATCTCGACATTTGGCTGAAATTCCATTACCGTTCTGTGTGGATGAGGAAAAATAAGTATACAAATAAGTTGGAGTTAAAAGATTTTGTACGTAAAAGTATTTTACAGTATACAATGTACAGAAATACAGTGCTGTTATTTATGTTCTCAAATAAAGTTTGTATATGTATTTTCAAAGGAGTTTGTATAACTAGTTTACCTCTTGTGTGGATTCGATCAAACTGAGTCCCGTTTCCTTCGGCAAATATTGAACCTCCTGGTCCAAATTGCTCTTCAGCTCCTTCATCAGTTTGAAGGCCTCCATATTTACACTTTATTTGGGTTTCGAGTCGTCAAAACACCTTTAAATAGGCATAAAAAAAACAAAGTTAAGTAAATTCCGTTCACCCAGGGCGGTGGGTCAAGGTTTTGCCCAGCCCCCTCAGCTCAGCTGAGCCTCGGTGTCGGGTTTCGCTGGTTAACGCCTTCTTGCAAGACATCCAAACAAATAAATCCGACGCATTCCGATTGAGACGGACAAATAGATATGAAATAATCCTTTTAAAAACGATTTAAAGTGAATAATAAGGTAAAACAGAATCGAAAGTGAATGAAATCCAGTGGAGTCCAGTTGATCCTTCAGCTGGAAAATACCTCGAACAGAGGGGGAGGGGTTTAAATCTTCTGTACAGTTTGTTTTCGACATTAAATTATGTATTACGTGTTTGTATGTTAAAATATAATACATCTACAGCTGTTATATTAAACTGATCTATTCGACTCCGAATTATACGGAAATTGGCTTCGAATTAGAAATGTAACGTTACTGCCTGAAAGTAAACATCAAAGGCGATCAAAATAACACGGGATTCGGTTATTACTGTAAACTAAATGTGTAATTTTCATTAGTGACATACATAAATGATCCATAAATGTCCTGAAAGGAACATACTGATTATTTATAGTCAAAATCTAACGTTAGTCCATAAATACCAGCATAACCAAACATCAAGCCCGTTTTCTGGCAAAAATAAATACGAGCATAACATTTAAACAGTGACAATTAATCTAAACAGACGCTTAAAAATGAAGCCGATATCTTAAAGAAGGTTATCAAAGATAAATAAAGGTACATTACCAGGGATGTTAAAAGGACATATTGTGTTTGTGTATCCGAGAATCTTTCGTCTGTTTTCTGCTTCTGTTTCCTTTTGTTGATGTTGAATGTAGCTCCTCCCCTTGGGCCTGTCACGTAGGAAACGTAAGTCTTTGTGTTTAGATAAATTTATGCGTTTTAGAATGCTTGCTTTTATCATTTCTGTATTTAATAATGTGTATTTTATGTTTTATTATCATCATGCCACGTCCGTTTTAAATATTGAATGTTTTAAAACATACAAGCGTAGTTTTAAATCGCACTGTGTCTTATGTTATTGACAGGCTGACGGACCAATGGGAGCGCTTGAAGATGTAGCGTTCAAAAAGTCCGCCCAAAATCCTCGATTCTCATTGGCTGATGGTTTACATGTAGAAGTCGACGGTTGGTTCGCGAATCGATAGCTCGCCCTTCTTTCTGAATGGTTGTTGCTGGGTTTTGTTGTGACAGGGTTGCCAGGGGGTAGAAAATGTAGTACAAATGCATTCCTTTCTCAGATGCTGATTTTAATATAAGTTTCTATGTTCTACGTTTCTTTTTCTGTTTAATATTCATTAAACGATACGCGTTTAGCTGAATATTATATCATATTTTATATGTAGCGAAGTCTGATGCAGTTATTATATTAAAATTCACATGTTTTAAAAAAGAGAGAAATATTCCTTTAGGTCAGAGATAGAACTATCAGCACTTTGAATTTAATAAAATATCCATTTATGTCCTGCCCAAAGCTTAATATCCTCGAAGCGAAAATATCTATATGTTAAAAGTATGAAAAATTAATTTATTCAGACATTTCATCATTTTAATGCGTCATATGTACGATGTTTTGTGTATTTCTGTGTCATCTTGAGACCTGAGTAAGATTGCGTAGAAAGTAGTCCCCGTACTACAGTACGAGCTACGCTCGAAAATACATTCGCTAGAGAAAGTAGTCCCATTATGACAGTTACCGTATTCACTAAATGAAACCTCTGAGTAGATCTACATTTAATTGTTGTGCTTAAGTTTCACATTTTTCTTGAACTACTTAATTTTTCTTTCATAAGAAAACGTTCTCGGTGTATCTGCCTGTGTGCGGTGAATAGGTCGGCGGAAGGTGGTTCTTCCCTTCTCTGTCTCCTCCTCGGAAGTAGACGTCCGTGTCTATATTCCGTTCATTTTATTTTTAATATCAGTTTGGAAGGATCCCTTTTAGTTTTTTAAAACCCCCATCAAATTTCACAGCAAACATGGAGGCGAAGCTGGACGCTTAAAAAGATGACGGAATCCGATCTGCTCCTTTATTTTACCTCAGTTTAATGGACCGGATGATCTGCGTTTCCCACAACCTTGCAGGGGAGGTAAGAATCTAACCATTTATACGTGCTTTAACGGACTGATTTAACATTTTAGCCTCATTAAACCAACGACACTGGATATAAATATACACATACAATACTATTTTTGTCTTTTCCGTATAGCTAGTTGTGTGGGGTTGCGTGTATACTGATCTGTTGCTGTGTAGCAAGTCAGCTAATACGTTACGTACCAAATGTAAACTGCGTCAACACTGTATCAACACTTCAAGATGAGATGGTGATATGAGTTTTGCCGCGTTATAATGTCATTGTTTGCATTAAACAATACCGGTATTATTTTTTATACGCCATATTTTATCTGTATAGTATGAGTAGGATGGTGAATCACTTGATTATTCTTAATTAAAATGACAGGTGAACTCATCATCAGATCAGAGCTGATTCATCAAACGTTTTTTTTTTGTTTTTTTTTAAACGTAAGAAAGTTTTTAATTGGGAGTTTGTTGCATAAAATTATTTAATAAAAATGATTTAAATCATAACCAGTAACGATAGGAGTAATAATGTCAGTGTATCATAATAATAATAATAATAATAATAATAGTAATAATAGTAATAATAAATGTATGTCTATATGTATGTTAAGTATATCTTAAAATGATTATTAAATGTACCCACACACACACACACACACACACATATATATATATATATATATATATATATATATATATATATATATATATATATATATATATAATATCACTAAATCATATTGAAATAATATTTGTGTATATATTTTGTTATATGTAATTATTATATAAATATTTAAGATGTTATATATAATCTTTAATATGTTATATATTATTATAGCATTTACTTATTTATTAAGCAGGTTGGACAAAAATACTACTAATAAACATTATTACATTTGTTTAACCAAGAAAAATAAAGAACTGTGACGAAAAAGTAATAACACACATTCCCAAGGCAGCTCAGACGTGCCCTGTAATTAATGACACATTATATTTAATCTATTTTTGAGATGTTTTCTCTGTTCTGCTCTCAGGTAGCTGTATCCAGTGGGGAGGTAGGCTTTTCCAGGGTTCGTGATGAAGTTCACCCTGCCCCTGGAAAGCCGGAAACTGTCATCTCTTCTAGAGAAGGCAGTTTCTAGGGAAGCCAAACTATGGAAGGTTTACGTGCCAAAGAAACCTACCAACCAGGTGAGTCTGTCAGCTGATAGCTCTGGTATGTTTGGTATAACAGCAATGCTTGCATTGTGGGAGGCAGATAGTTATGCAGATAAAATAAGGTAGTGTCTGTGGAAGTCCATTGTGAATATGTGAATGGTTATGTTGCAGTATACGGTCATCATTATTATGTGCTTATGTTTCTTAAATATGTCTGTGTAGATGTTTTTAATATTATTTTAGTACATCAAGTTAAACTAAATGAAAATGAGAAATGTATTCTTGGCAAATAGCTATAACCCTGTGACTAATTTTTTTTTTTTTGTAATCATAACAATCAAAAGCTTTAACAATAGGAATAACAAAAGCAATAAGTGTACATATTGGGGTAGTAATTAATGTCAGTATGTATTACTATTATAAATAAATATTTGTGCATCTGAGTCCACTTGGGTCGACAAGATAGTGTTTTAATTTGGCTGATTTGGGTTGCGTCAGATTAGTTTAATGCATGTACAAACATGTATGTTGTGTATCTGATCCAGTGCGTTTTCATTCGTCAGGATACAGATATTTCCCCTGAAAAGCGTGATGAGGCCGTTCGGTGGTTGAGGGATGTTCATTCCCAGCTGAAGCTCTATCCAGAGACCCTCTGCCTGGCCATTGGCATCCTAGATCGCTTCCTCTCTGCCATAAAGGTAATGTTTAAAAAAAAAAACGTCTGACCGGTCAAGGTCTTCTGTCCCAGTCAATGATTGTGGGTTTATGGCGTTTTCCATTATCCAGCTGTCCATAACAGGTTTTAGCCGTGTGTTGGCCACCTTAATTGCAGCCCATGATGGGTGCTTCGCATAATAACATCTATTTTTAAAAGCAATTATAAAAATACTCTCTCACTCTCTTCCGCATTTCACTTTTGTTCCAGCTTGTGTGCTAGATCAGCTTATGCTTGGCATGATGAACTGCATATGCTGTTCCACATTTGTATGTTACTTTGGTTGGAAAAAAAAAAAACGCACCTACTAAATGCATACAGTTGTAAGGGTCATTTCAATTTATGCATGCCTTTCATGCATTATAATTTATGCATTTAAATTTGTGCATCTTATGCATTAATGTATGCTTTCAAATTTGTGCATGTTATGCATTTAAATTTATGCATTTAATTTTATGCATGTTATGCATTTATTTATTAATCTATGCATTTAAATTTGTTATGAATTTAAATTTATGCATTTAAATTTGTGCATGCTAAGCATTAATTTATGCATTTAAATGTGTGCGTTTTATGCATTTAAATGTATGCATTTAAATTTGTGCATGTTATGCATTTAAATTTATGCATTAAAATTTGTGCATGTTATGCATTAATTTATGCATTAAAATTTGTGCATGTTATGCATTAATTTATGCATTCAAATTTGTGCATGTAATGAATTTCAGTTTATGCATTTAAGTTTGTGCATGTTATGCATTAATTTCTGCATTTAAATTTGTCCATGTTATGCATTTAGATTTGTGCATGTTATGCATTATAATTTCTACATTTAACGTTATCATTTTGGTATAATTAGTATAATCGCTTTTGAGATCATGCTCATTTGTGTGCAGTGAACATTATTTTGCTCTATTATAGAACTTTGACTGTTATGTAATGGTAAGATTTACAGAAAGTTAGGTCACCATTTAGCTGAGCTGTTTTATTATACAACACTGGAATTTTTTTTTCTTTCTGTTTGCCATTTTCTTTTAGCACATCAGAAGGGTTGCAGAGACAATTCTAGAATGTTTTGTGTTTTTAGAGAGAGAAAGTGAAACTGCACTGTGATGTATTTTTAGATGCAAATACATTGCCGTCACTGCAGATCTGATTAGTTCTTCTTCTTTGACATTTAAATGAACAGGAAATAAACACAGGAAATGCATGTGTGTGTGTGTATGTGTGTATGTGTGTATGTGTGTGTGTGTGTGTGTGTGTGTGTGTGAGAAACAGTTGCCATTTGTTGTTGTGGCATAAAAGTGCACGAGATGCAGTATTGCATTACCAATATTGATCAATCATTCTCTCTCTATCTCTTTTTCAGGCCCGCCCAAAGTACCTGCGCTGCATCGCCATCTCTTGTTTCTTCCTGGCTGTTAAGACCAGTGAGGAAGATGAGGTGAATGCAGTATTATTATGCTGATCATTTGTAAACAATGTACTTCTGTTATTCTTAGATGCAACAGAGCTGATTCAGGTCAGCGTCGGTCATCACAAGTCTCTGTGGCTTTATATATTTATTGCTGTGGGAATTGTTGACGGAACATCTCTGACGTCTCAAGTCTAAAATCAGCCCCACTTAGATGTGCTTTTAATAAAAAGTGTCCTTTACTCAGGCTGAAGGATGAAAAAACATTCCCTCCAGCTGCTTCATGCAAGGACAGACAGTGAGAAGTGTAGTAATGTAATGACTGAGATTTCTGTACTGGCTTCAAGTTAAAATGCCAAGGTTTGGACTAATATTTAATCTGATTATTTCTTGGCAGCCGTTTAAAGTCATTTCTGACTAGAGCTGACCATGTGAGGTGGCTTAAACTTATTGAAGCAATTATTGTAATTTAGTTCAAAGCTTTGGCATTATTTAACTATTAGATTTCAGATTAGATTAGATTTTTTGTGGATGTTTCTGTCTACCTTTTATTGTCAGGTCAGATCGAATTGTGTATCACTTTTCACAATACACGTTTCATGCAGTGGTCAAAAGTTTACATGCTGGGTTTTTTTTTTTTTTTTAGTACTGATCTGAATAAGACATTTCACATAAAAGACGTTTACATATAGTCCACAAGATAAAATAATTTAATTTATAAAAATGATCCGTTTAATAGTTTATGTACGCTTGATTCTTAATAATGTGTTGCTACCTGAATGAACCACAGCTGTTTTTTTTTACTTGGTGATAGTTGTTCATGAGTCCCTTGTTTGTCCTGAACAGTTAAACTGCCTGCTGTTCTTCAGAAAAATCATTCAGGTACCACAAATTATTTTTTTTTTTCAGCATTTTGGTGTATTTGAACCCTTTCCAACAATGACTGTGTGATTTTGAGATCCATCTTTTCATACTGAGGACAACTGAGGGACTCATGGAAGTATTGCAAAAGGTTCAAATGCTCACTGATGCTCAAGAAGGAAAAACAATGCATTAAAAGCCAGGCGTGAAAACTTTTGAACAGAATGAAGATGTGTGCATTGTTCTTATTTTGCCTAAATATCAAATGTTTTCATTGAGTACTGCCCTTCAGAAACTACAAAAGATAATTACGTGTTTCCCAGAAGACAAAATAAGTTAAATTTACCCTGATCTTCAAATTCTATTAATGCTATATTATAACTAGGCTATTAATGCCTAGTTTTTTCCTTCAAATGCATCGGTGAGTGTTTAAACCTTCTGTAGTAGTTGCATATGAGTCCCTCAGTTGTCCTCAGTGTGAAAAGATGGATCTCAAAATCATACAGTCATTGTTGGAAAGGGTTCAAATACACAAAAATGCTGAAAAACCAAAGTATTTGTGGTACCTGAAGGATTTTTCAGAACAACAGCAGGCAGTTTAACTGTTCAGGACAAAGAAGAGACTCATTGACAACAATCATTAAACAAAAAAACACAGCTGTGGATCATTCAAGTAACAACACAATATTAAAAATCAAGCATATGTAAACGTTTGAACGGGGTCATTTTTATACATTTTCTGTTGTGGACTATATGTAAACGTCTTTTATGTGAAATATCTTATTCAGGTTAGTACTAAATAATAAAACAACATGCATTTTGTATGATCCCTCTTATTTTGGCAAAATAATTAACATTTTGCAGATTCTGCAAGGTGTATGTAAACTTTTGACTTCAGTTGTATATAGTTCACATTTTGTGATCTCTATGCAAGTATACTCTATATATCCAACCAAATATAAAGATCTTTTATAATGTGTGTTGCAGTGTATCCCATCTCTGAGAGAGCTGGCGTCCAGCAGCAAGTGTGGCTGTTCTCCGTCGGAGATCTTGCGGATGGAGAGGATTGTTCTGGATAAGCTGAACTGGGACCTGCACTCTGCCACAGCACTGGACTTCCTTTACATTGTGAGTACACTTCCTCTTACACATATGCAAACGATGTAGCTCTATATACAGACACTAAACTCTCCTTTCACATATGGAGGTCTAGTTGAGTTGGTCCACGGATAGCACACATACACCTCCAAGAATATTAAAAGAAGTATTAAAAAGCGATTTGTATGTAAAAGTTTTTTTTAAACGGCAGATGATTTTCTTTCAAATTCTTTCTGAATTAAATATCTGAAAGACATTTTCTAAAGGTGTATTTAGCATCTGACAGAAAATGTTTTACAGACGTAGTGCAGATGGCTGTGAAAATGAGATGTATGTTGCTGCTACTAGTAGGAGAATTGAATTTAGATGGCCTAAATCTGCTTCCTCGTGTGTGTGTTGAGGAAGGATCCTTGTTGCTGGCATATTGAGGTTGCTGTTTATAGTCTGGCTCTCCATGTGGGTGCTGAAGGACTGCCAATTAATCCGATTAAATGCTGAGATCCAAAAATATTGATTTTCATTCATCTCTTTGTAGTTCCATGCGATGGTTCTGAGCTGTAAGTCCGGGCGTCTGAACATGGCATTGTCGGGTTTGAACCCGTCGCAGCACGTGGCTCTGCTCACCCAGCAGCTCTTCCACTGTCTGGCCCACAATGCACTGCTGCAGGTGCGCGGTTCACTGCTGGCCCTCGGCCTCATCACGCTGGAGCTGGAGAAACTCTGTCCTGATTGGCTCGCTCTCACTGTCGACCTGCTGCACAGACTACAGGTGAGAACTAGTCTTGAGATGATATCGGTGTTCATCTGGGAAATATACAGATTGCTTTTTAAAGAGTTAATGGGTATTGAATATTTGTAGAATTAAATAAAGGGAATATCAGGAGATCAGATTCACACCCTGCCATTAAACAAAAACAAGAGTGTTCAGGAAATTCACATTGATCTGTGATCTCCCTGAATTTTTTTTTTTTTTTTTTTTTAGTTCTCAACATCATTGTCAGTCATGTTTTGTAACGATCCAGTTCTCTCATTATTCTTTGCTTACAGAGGCTCTTTTCATGCGTGATGTTTAATTGAACTCATCTGCTCAGACTATACATCCGAGCCGCATTAGCGTGTATAATCCGTCTCACATGTTTGCTTTTCTGTAGGCTCTTATCATAACTCAGAAGAGGCCAGGTCAGTCACTTCTCCAAAACAAACTCAGTTATCAATGCCAGCCGCAAGCTTAAAGCGAAAGTAAAAATAACGACGTTTAAAAGTCCCTTGCATTACATTGATGACTGTCATAAGGTTGATAACTCATGAAGAAATTCCCACAGTTGAAGGTTACAGTTTCTTGCATCATTAAATATACAGGTTCACTAACTAACACTGTCAACAACAAACAGTTTTAAAATATTCAGGACTATTTATTGAACATTACTGTCAAATATTAATAAAAACTATGATAGTATCTCAGTGACACCAGAGCTGCATTTATTTGTTCAAAAATACAGTAAAAAAAAGTAATATTGACTAACACTTTTAGCAACAGTGAAACAGTTTTAAAATAGTCATGACTATTTATTGATTATTACTGCCTTTTATGTGATATACACAACCTTTTAAAAGTTTTGGGTCAGTAACATGGTTATTATAGTTCAACAAAACTAAAAATTTAAATTAAAACCATTATTATTATTATTATTATTATTATTATTATTATTATTTTTTATAATTTGAACAAAAAAATTTAAAACTAGTTGCTGAGGCAACATAATACTAAATAATAAAAAAATAATAATAATAATAAAACTTTTTTATAAAACTATAATAACTTTAAAAATTAAAAATGAAAATAGTAAAAATAAAAACTATAATAGCATTTTGGCAACACCAAAGCTGCATTTATTTGTTTATTTTAATTTAGTTTAGAACTAAACTAAACGACTTAAAAAACAAACAAACAAAAAAATACTTATACTAAAACTGAAATAAAAAATAAGAATAAAAACTATACCAGTAATTTGGTGGCACCAAAGCTTCATTTTATTTAATTTTCATTTAGTTTAAAACTAAAAACCTTAAAAAATAAATGTTAGATTTAAAAACGTAAACTTAAAATAAAAAAAAAAAACTTAAAATAAAAATAGAAAAAATAAAAATAAAAACTATAACAGTATTTCGGTGGCACCAAGGCTGCATTTGTTCATTTTAATTTAGTTTTAAAACTAAAATAACTAAAAAAAAAAAAAACCCTAAAAGCTTAAACTAAAATTGAATATTTTAAAATAACAAAGCTGCATTTTATTTATTAATTGTTTAAAACTAAAATAACTGGAAAAAAAAACTAAAAAACTAAAAACTTAAAAAAAAAAAAAAACTATAATAGTATTTCAGTGACACAAAAGCTACATTTGTTCATTTTAATTTAGTTTAAAACTAAAATAACTAAAAAAAAAAAAAAAAAAACTTTAACTAAAATTGTAATAAAAATGAAAAAATATAAAAATAAAAACTATAATAGTATTTCAGTGACACTAAAGCTGCATTTATTTGTTCATTTTAATTGTTTAAAACTAAAATAACAAAAAAAACTAAGCCTTAAACTAAAATTGAAATAAAAATTGAAAATATAAAAATAAAAACTTAATTCAGAATTATTAAAAATATTATTAATGAAAAATAAATACATTTGAATATACCTGAATATACATAAAAATAATAAAAACTATAATAGTATCTCAGTGACACCAAAGCTGCATTTGTTTAAAAATACAGTGAAACAGTAATATTGTGAAATATCATTACTATTTAAAATAAGGTTTTTTTCTATTCGAATGTATTTAAAAAAATAATTTATTCCTGTGATCAAAGCTGAATTTTCAGCATGATTACTCCAGTTTTCGTTGTCACATGATCCTTCAGAAATCATTCTGATATGCTGATTTGATGCTCAAGAAACATTTCTTCTTCTTATTAATGTTGAAAACGGTTCATATTTTTGTGGAGACAATACATTTGTTTCAGGATGCCTTGATGAATAGAAAATTTGAAAAGACAAGCATTTATTTGTTTTGTAATATCATAAATGTCTTTACTGCCACTAATATTTTTTTCCCCCGTTTCCTCTCTTTCAGATCGATAGTTCTCAGCTGATCGGCTGTCGAGAGCTGGTTGCACGTTGCCTGTCCACGCACACGGCTTCCCTGCCTCCTAACACTGTGTACATCTGCCATCCCCTGCCGGAGCCTCGGGACGGGGGAGTCCTGCCCGTCTGGCACTTCTCCGCCGCCCCGATAGTGCCCTCTGACCCCAACACCACCCACACCCGCTCGTGCAAGTCCTCAGCCAAGCGGAAGGTGGAACACATGGAGGTGGACGAGTATTTCGACGGGATCAAGCGCCTGTACAACGAGGAGAGTCCCCAGGAGGGGGCGCCCACGTGCACGGCCGAAACGACGGGGTTACCGGTGATGCAGCAGAACGCCGGCTCCTCGCCCTGCCCGCCTCTCCAACCGGTCAGAGAAACCTAGAGGAAACGGCTAAACAATCACACAACCGCAGCGGCCGCGTTCATCCGATCACCTCAGAGCAAGAGAGAGGCCAAAAATACTAACAAAAAAAAACATACTCTGTGCATGATGCCATTTCATAACTGTAAACACAAAAGGCTTTTTAAAAAGCATAAAAAAATCTATATATAAAGGAAAAATGTTTGCAAAAAAAGTAGGAATATTTTTCCTCCATCTGTGGAAACTGATATTGTTCCTGTTTGTCTATTTTATATGTATTTGCCAATCTTTCACTGTTGTCTTTTCTCTTTTTGTTTGTTAAACACAGCCCTCAACTCTCCTGAGTGCTCTTAAATAGAATTACATTTTTATTAAGTTTTTTAATAAAATAATGATTTAATAATAATAACAAATATATATTTAGAATTATAAATATATATTTATATTATTATTTTTATTTTTTATTATTATTATTATTATTATTATTATTTTTTTTTTTTTTTAAGGCCGTGGTTAAAGAGTGGCGTTTCTGAAGATGTATGTTAGTTTTGTACAAATGTACACTTTCATTCACGGCTGGGTCTGATTGCTTGTGATGTGTGTGTTTGTGAGAATTTAAAGAGTGATAACGTCCCTATCACTTTCTTATACTGAGCATTAATGATGAGCTAGTATTGTTCGTGGCATTAGATCACAGCTGGCGTGACTTGGCTAGATGAACCGTTTGTTGCTTGTTCTAAACTTAGTAATGTAACTGTTATAATGAGTAGAATAAGATTCTGAACTAAGAAAAGAAGCTTTAGACTATCACCATTCCTTTGCTGATCATAACCTTCCTGCCGAAAGCTCTCTCTCCTGCTCTGAGGTGCTGATGATCGTCCGGCCCGCTGCTGAGAAACCTCCCAACGCTCAAATAAATGAAAATCTCTACCGAGCTGCTCGGGTCTTGTCGTTTTTTTGAGCTTGTGCGTACATGTGGAGAAATAATACTGTGCTAGAGAATCTCTGTTAACACTGAAATCTGAGATCTTGCACTCAATAACAAAATAGAGAAGCTGAGGGGTCACGATTGCGACACAGGTCAGACTTCTGCGTCATCTGCTGTGTTCTGCATGAGATTTACGTGCTGTGGGTAATGGTGATGGATGAGTTGCCAAAGAAAAGGTTAGTCAGTATCTAGCCTGTGATGACATCAGTGGATGAGAGAAATCTATAAATGAAATATATTGTCATATGATGTTACACAAACATGCATGAAACCTATTAGGAATTTGAACAATTTCACATATTAACATATGTATCTAGGTAATAAAAGTATGTATGTTTATGTTTGTCTACATGTATATCCATCTTAAAACATACAAATACTTATATTTAAATTAAATACTGCTTTTATACAAGTATCCTTATAAGTAAATATAAAAGATGCACATATTTAAAACATTACAAAAACATTCTCTTATATTCATAAAAGCTGCATTTACTTCATCAAAAATACAGAAAAAAACAATACTGTGAAATATTACAGTTTAAAATAAGTGTTTCATATTTCAATACATTTTAAAATATTATTTATTCCTGCGACGCAAAGCTGAATTTTCAGCATCATTACTCCAGTCTTCACTGTCACATGATCCTTCAGAAATCATTCTAATATGCTGATTTATTACTTCTGTTATCAGTGTATCAGTATTTTTTTGGAACCTATAAAAAGTTAAAAAGAACAGCATTTATTTAAAATAGAAATCTTTTCTAACAATCACTTTTTATCAATTTAACACATCCTTGGTATTAAAACTAAAGCATTAATTTCTTTCAATAAATAAATAAATAAATAAATAAAGAAAAAGAATAACAATTTACTGACCACAAATTTTTAAATGGCAATTTATGTATGTTATAAAATCGATTTTAAATAAATGCTGCTCTTTTTACCTTTTTATTTATTAAAGAAATATCACAGGTTCCAACAAAATATTAAGCAGCAAAACTGTTTTCATCATGATGATAAATCAGCATATTAGAATGATTTCTGAAGGATCATGTGACACTAAAGACTGGAATAATGATGCTGAAGATTCAGCTCTGCATCGTGGGAATAAATTACATTTAAAAATATATTCACATAGAAAACAGCTATTTTACATTGAAATAATATTTCATAATAAAGGTGAATTTTCTGGATTTTTGTTCAAACAAATGCAGCTTTGATAAACATAAGAAAAAAAAACGTTAAAAATCTTACTGATCCCAAACTTTTGAACAGCAGTGTATAAAAATACATATCATTGACATATATGGTTGCTACATAAAAATCATCATATATATTAACATATGTACATGTGCAAATTTTACTATGGGGATGTTTTTTTTTTTTTTTGGTTAAAAAAACTTACATATGTGACCCTGGACCACAAAACCAGTAGCACGGGTATATTTGTATCAATAGCCAACAATACATTGTATGGGTTAAAATTATTGATTTTCCTTTTATGCCAGAAAATATTAGGATATTTAGTAAAGATCATCCTCTATGAAGATATTTTGTGAATTTCCTACCGTAAATATATCAAAACTTAATTTTTAATTAAGCTTCATTTGGACAACTTTAAAGGTGATTTTCTCAATATTTAGATTTTTTTTTTTTTTTTTGCACCCTCAGATTCCAGATTTTCAAATAGTTGTATCTCAGCCATACTGTCCTATCCTAACAAACCATACATCAATGGAAAGCTTATTTATTCAGCTTTCAGATGTATAGATCTCAATTTCAAAAAATTGACCCTTATGACTGGTTTGTGGTCCAGGGTACAATATAGGCTACTTATTGTATGAAATGCATTGTTTAGTGGATGAAGTCAGTTGTCCTCAAGTTCACACAGGTGAAATTCATCACTTTAATTATGACATGAAATATGACATTATGACATGTTAAACTAAAAATGTTTTTAACAACATTTATGTTTTATCAGTAAAACATTTTATTACGTTAAGTCTTTTCATTGCAAAGGGTGCTTGTGCTGTTTTATATATATATAATAAATGCGACTTGGTTTTATTTATTATTTTGTTATCCAATGCAGTGGAATATATACATTTTCACATCGTCTCAAGTGTCCAGATACTTAAAGGTGTCCCTGTACATTTGTGACGCTTATGTAACAATATAAATAATAAACACATACACACATTTATAGTACTCTACGTATTTTAAAACAATATATTTAATGAAGTTCTCATATTTCACAGTATATACAGTACGTTTTAGCAGTTTAGTAGTAAATATTATTACTTACTAGACTTAATTAATCAATAGATTAATTTATACGTAGATAGATACTAATGCGTGTACGTAGCTACGCTCAGCACGCAGGTATGCAGGTGGAACTGAGAGAGAAACCAGTGGGCGGAGTTACAATCTCAACAACCGAAACCGCTTGTCAGGTCCTTCAGTTTGATTGCTTGGTAACACTCGAGAGAGTCACACGGCGCAAGCATGGCCACCGAGTTCACACAGGACTCCGTGCTGCGCTTCATCATCAACAACGGCGGGAATGTGCGAAACGCGGACTTACTATCGCACTACAGACGCTTTTTGCGGGAGGACGAGGAGAAAGAGCAGAACCGGGAGTTATTCAAGAGGTATGTGAACTCTGTGGCGACTGTGAGGCAGGAGGAGGGGGTATCTCATGTTGTGCTGAGGAAAAAATACCGTGTGCATATCGGAGACGTCCCTAAGAACCAAGAGCCCGAGCGGCAGAAAGAACGAGAGACTAAACAAACGGTGAGCGGGAAAACACAAACGGCTTTAACCATACCAACTCAGGCTGAAATCCTGCCAGTTGCTGGTATCCTCACCAACAATAACAACAACAACAACGACTCGACTCCCAGTTTTGAGAAAGCTGTCAGAACTTCTTCACCACATGGGAGAGAACAACCTGCATTTGCTACTTCCCGTGAGGAACAGGTTAACAATATCTGCCCTTTGAAACCAACCCCATTTGACACTGACAGCCGCTCGAGTGGGAGCGGCCAGAGCTTTGAACAGCAATGGGAGTTAAAAGCAACCAGGGAGCTGGAACACAACGGTGTTTACGTTGCCAAACAGAGACAATTAAGGGAAGCAGATGGTTGCGAGCAGTCCTTCGTCAACCCTGCGCACTGTGCTTACTTTGAGGTTACAGTGTCGCCTGCAACTGAAAGGAAAAATCTGGATGTTCACACCAAACACTCAGATGAATGGCCTTTGCGCTCGACCCTCGGACAGTCTCACATATACAAGTCTTCGCCTTGTCTGCTTGACCGCCCTGTTTCTCCACAGATACACTCCCAGGTGTACCTCCAATCTGGCTTAAGTCAAAGCAATGATAGCCTACTACGACCAAATGGAAGGTTTAATGGATTTCCCATTCAGGAGGAGAATGATTATGAGCCTCAGATGCTCGGCTTGTCCGTCGACCCCGAAATCCATCGCCCATCAAGTCTGTCCTCAAGTCGCGACAGCGTTTCAATCCCATCTCCTTTATCTACTCCGCCGGACACCGGTTGGCCCAGCGATCAGGGACAAGACTCGGACGATGTACGCACCTTCCTGCGTCGCTCTCAAGAAGCAAAGCTTCTGTTGCAACTCCACCAACCGAGTCGCAACCTCGTGTCCATGCACCACTCGACTGGTCACCTCGTCGATGACGACTCGAGAGCATCTACGCGAAGCAGTTCGCCGGAGACCCATCGTGGACCCATCGTCCGCCGCCTGACGTCCCGTCTTCGGAGTCGCATGTGTCGCAGTCTTGGCGAAGACTTAGATCAGCCGTTTCCTGAGGACAGCATCTCGGCCCGGCACAACCGTCTCCAGCTGCTGTCCTCGACTCTAAGCATGGGGAATTTGGTCTCACAGCCCTCTAGCCGAGGACAAAGTTCTCGAGATCTCTCATCGCCCTCTGGATCTACAAGAAGCTTGTCGACTTCCGTGCACGATGGATCCTTCAACGGCAAGCATTCGTCCATCCCTCTTGATCCTAAAGAACACCACTGGTTTGTCAAAGCAGCATCAGGGGCGTGGACCGACATCTACGCTCTCTTCCGAGATGATCCGAACCTTCTAAACAAGCGAGACTTTATATCTGGCTTCACCGTCCTCCACTGGATCGCTAAGCATGGTGATCACCGCGTCCTGAATACGCTGTGGTACGGTGTTGAAAAGCTTGGGATGACTTTTGACGTCAACGCTAAGAGCTTGTGTGGCTACACGCCGCTCCACTTGGCGGCCATTCACGGCCACAAGAAACTCATTCGACTACTCGTGCAAAAGTTCAAAGCTGACGTGCGGATACGGGACAGCAGCGGAAAGAGACCATGGCAATATCTGAGCAAAGATGAAAACCGGGACATCTTAGAACTTCTGGGCGCCCCGCAGAAACGCATCAACGGGAGTCCAGCGGTGCCCGTGAACCTGCCCGCAAGACCTGCCACTACTACCAAGGTGGTGAACGTCAAAAGAAATACGTCTATTGCTGCACTGTTCAAACACAAGTCTTACTTGAGGGTCTCATCTAGTCCAGAAGCCTTTTAGCGACTAGGAATCCCTCACAATGGTGGCACTTTTTGCTGGTGAAAACACTTTTTATAATTAAAATATGGGAACTTGCATTGAACGGTACAATGTTTTGTTCTTGGTTTGTAACTCTATATATGTCCAACACTGAGTTTGTGTTTTTTTTTTTTAAATGTCAATTATATATTCTAGAATTGAGGTCGGTATTAAATACCACCTCGTATTATGAACCCATTCACCCAAAAATTATTTGCTCACCCTCATGTTATTCCAATCCATTTTTTGCTCCATGCAATGAATTTCAATTCAGTCCAATGTTGCAAAATTTAAGAAGGAATGACATGAGGGTGAGTAAATGATGACAAAATATTAATTTTGGGTGGAATATCTGTTTAATAACCTTATATGCGACAGTGTTTTGCTTTGTACTGAGACAAACTAGATTCCCAGTCATGTTGCTTCAGACTCAGGATCATCAGGATCATAAGTTCTTCATTTCCTCCGCAGGGACAAATTTGGTTCGGTGCCTTGTAATTGTTTTTATCCTTGAGCTCTGCAGTGTAGGAAACTTTTGTGCCCCCTCTGTATTTAATCTAGGAAACTGTGTTGTTCAGAAATGTCCGTATTTTCATACTGAGATGTTGTTCACACGTTGATGCTCTCCAGCATTGAATGCCTTCATGATGAATACCACAGATAAGCTTCTAGCTGATTTAAGCGGTGTAATATTTAACTCACCTTTCCTCCTTATCTCAATACGTTGGATGTGCGATAAATTAAAAATGCTCTAAATTCCAATGCTTTTGGAAGAACATTCCAGCTGTTGCTGAGGTGATTCCAAAACAACCCTAACTTACAGACCTCCCAAGTGTTGCTTAGGTCAAGTTATCTTTCTCTGTTTTTGTTTCTCTCAGAATCATTTTATGGAGTTGAGGTGGGAATGGAGGTTCTCGGTTGAGTTTCAAGGCTTGGAGATTTGCATTTTTGTGTGTATGTCTGTGTGTTTTTGTCTGATTTGGGAGATAGAGAAAAACATTTGGGAGGAGAGTCATCGAGTATGATCTAACCGGTGGAGTTGTTTTTTTTTCTTTTTTACTCTATGGAAACATCACGGCCTGATCTGTGGGTATGAATTGTTGTGTTTGGCGACATGTTTGGACGTGTCAGGGCGTGTTTGAATCTGCATTGAGTCTTGCATAATATTTACACTTTGTGATGCACCTTTACATTCCAGGTTTATTGTATGAATAAAAGACAAAGACTTTGACCTTTGTAAAACTGTCTTGACCGAATGCTTTAACCTCAATCAGCATTTGTCATTTTCAGCATTTTCTCTTTAGTTCACAGTTTTTCCATCATGCATATTTTGGTTTCATGCTGCTGTTTAAATGATTCAGATTGCTCGCTCAGCCCTGATAGAGTAGTGCATATCACTATGGTTTAGCCATTACCCTGATCTGTGATCTGGTTACCATTACATTGTTTGTTTGGCCGTTTCTTTTCCCTCGCTAGTTTCCTGTTGCAGTATTCTTTGAAGTACTGACCATATTATGGCTGGTATCGAGTGACTAGATTCTCTCTAAAGGGTTCAAGAATAAATGTGCATGTATTCCCACACCTTCTGACCAGTTGACCAGTTTCCATAACTTTCCCATGCATTTGTTATTAATAGTTTCAATGATTTATGCTCCCAAAGAGCAATTTCTAGATGCTAGAGTGTTATTGGAAACCATAGAATTTTTTTCCCTGCCCCTTTTGCTTGGTTGAGTAACTGGTTTGTGCAAATGCAAAACATTCTGAACATACCCGGAGCTTCACCTATGTGACATTACTTTCGGTTTGCACAAGTGAATAGTTCAGATGTTTTGCATATTTTTGAGTAATCTTAAATATTGGATAAGTGCTCCAATCATTTGACAGATACAGGGAATTCTGCTTCTAAATGGGAATGTATACATGCATGAATTATTGTACTTATAAACAGTTTTGAAGTATAAAAAGAAGAATAAAATAGACATTTTTTTATTGATCATGTCCTGTTAATACAGTTGAGGTCAAAAGTTGCAAAAATGTTAATTATTTTACCAAAATAAGAGGGATTATACAAAATGCATGCTATTTTTTAAATCAGAATACCTGAATAAGATATTTCACATAAAAGATGTTTACATATACTCCACAAGAGAAAATAATAGTTGACGTTTACATTCACTTGATTCTTAATACTGTGTTGTTGCCTGAATGATCCACAGATGTTTTTTTTTTTTTTTTGTTTAGTGATAGTTGTTCATGAGTCTCTTGTTAAACTTGTTAAACTGCCTGCTGTTCTTCAGAAAAATTCTTTAGGTCCCACAAATTCTTTGGTTTTTCAGCATTTTTGTGTATTTGAACCCTTTCCAACAATGACTGTGTGATTTTGAAATCCATTTTTTCACACTGAGGACAACTGAGGGACTCGTATGCAACTATTGCAGAAGGTTCAAACGCTCACTGATGCTCCAGAAAGAAAAATGATGCAGTAAGAGCCGGGGGTGAAAACTTTTGAGCAGAATGAAGATGTGCTTATTTATTTTTTTTTTTTTTAGTACTGCCCTTCAGAAGATACTTACATATTTCCCAGAAGAGAAAATGAGAAAAGTTTTCACCCTCGGCACTTAATGCATCATTTTTCCTTCTGAAGCATCAGTGAGCGTTTGAACCTTCTGTAATAGCTGCATATGAGTTCCTCAGTTTGAAAAGACAGATCTTAAAGTCATAGTCAATGTTGGAAAGGGTTCAAATACACAAAAATGCTGAAAAACCAAAGAGTTTTCGGGACTTGAAGGATTTTTCAGAAAAAAGGTGGGCTGCTTGAACAGTGTCATTTTTATAAACTCAACTATTTTTTTTATATTATATGTAACTGTCTTTTGCGTGAAATATCTTATTCAGGTCAGTACTAAATTAAAAATAACATGCATTTTGTACGATCCCTCTTATTTTGGTAAAATTAACATTTTCCAGATTCTGCAAGGTGTATGCAAACTTATGACCTCAACTGCACACTATTGAAAATCACAATCAGTGACACTTAGCATATTAGTATACTAATACAATTGGTTTAATTTCATGCAACAGTTATTGTGACCTTCATTAGGCATTGCTAGGTGAAAACGATGCCTGATGTAGCAGCGATTCAATTGACAAACTGCAAATAATGCAACACCAACACAACAAGGTTGTATTTAAAAAATAGATTTATTTCGCCTTCCAATTGTGCTCTTTATGCTTTAAAACAGTGTAAAGCATGGCTGAACTGTTTCTTCAGATTAGCCCCATCGAAAAACAATTGCATGTATTTCAGATCACAACAGCGAATGCTTCCATTATAAGCATCTACAGTTTGCTGCTATTGCAGCTTTTCATACAGATGTACGGGGGTTAGATATTTCGTAAATAAGGATGTTCTTCAAATAAAAAAAACAGCCACAAATTAAAATAAAATATATTGGCAAAATAGTTGGGCATGTGCATTGTGATCAAACCAGGAAGTAGAAAAACCCTGCATGCAACCGAGTAGTGAATAATATTCAGTTTAACGGAATTTTCTGTATTGATACCATGTTCAAGTGCTGATGAACCATCATTATTGTTTGATTTAGATACGATAGCACCTGTTAAAGCCGCCCGAAAACACCACTAGTCATCTTGCTTACAAAAATACAACATCTATTCTGCTTTTTAACCATCTACATTTTAAAATCACGAGGGGATTGAGTATGTACAGCAACGTACAGAGTACAAAATCGTTCCTAAACAACGTAAAATCATAAATAATCAGCTGTCACTTTAATTGACAGCAGGAATTTCAAATAGACAGAAAATATGTGTGTGTGTGTGTTCTCAATAGTTTCTTGACGTCATAGTGGTTCACGTGTTCCAAAGTGCTCAGGGATGGAAATCATTTGTGTTTTGAATTAGCATTGTGCTTGTGCTTCAGTGTTGTGCTATACGCTAAGTATGTAGTGTACATGCGCTAGTGTAGATAGATCTTCCGTACTTTAAAAAGTCGGAAATTGTCTCCTTCATTTAAGGCACTTGTCAGTGTGCATTGATTCCGATTCGTCCTCGGCTATAAGCGATGTCATTCTATGATGGGCGGAGTCAGAGCGAGGTCACAGTGGTGGGACGTGGCGAGTGGGTGGAGTTAAAACAATGTGGGTCAGTGTTCTTTGGGTGGGACTCCGGGGGGAGGGTCTCCTCCAGTCGCTGCACTTGCTCCTCCCCCTGCCGTATGAGCTCGTCCAGGTGGCGCTGGCGAATCAGAAGGGCCGGTTTGATGCGGATGTAACGCTGGTAGTCGTGCAGCTGCGGGCCGCTCAGGTAACCTGCCAGAATGTCCAGAACCACTCGTGAGCGCCGGTCCAGGTTTTCCTTCAGCTCGCGAGCATCTTCCTGTTGACTGCACAACTGCTTCCTCTTCAGCTGCAGCGATTCCTATAGATATACACAAACGTATCAGAAATTAATACTTTTATTCAATAAGGATGCATTAAATGAGTCAAAAGTGAATTATAATGTTACAAAAGACATCTATTTCTAATAAATGCTGTTCTATTCATCTAAGCAGCAGGTCAGAATGATTTCTGAAGGATCGTGTGACTGAAGCCTGGAGTAATGATGCTGAAAATTCAGTTTTGACTCTTAGGAATAAATTACATTTTAACATTCACATAAAAAGCAGTGATTTTAAAGGATTAGTTCACTTCCAGAACAAAAATGTACAGATAATCAGAATCAGAATTAGCTTTATTCGCCAAGTGTGCGCAAACACACAAGGAATTTGTTGTGGTTTTTTTAAGGTGCTCCTGGTACATACATACATAACATTTAAATAAAATAAAAACTTAAAAAATAAATAATAATGTGTGAATCTGGAACAGATGATTTATGTACAGATTTGTGCATTATTTTCTCTATATACAGCTATATAAATACGAGATGTGCATGAGTATTTACATAATCATACTACAGAAAGAGACAATAATTAGAAATAGAGAAAAAAATACAGAAATGAATTGTAGAAACCAGGTAATGATTCATGTTTATCTGTTTAAGGTGGAGATGGCATTTGGGAAAAAGCTATTTTTATGTCTAGATGTTTTAGTGCTCAGGGATCTGTAGCGTCTGCCTGAGGGGAGAAGTGCAAACGGTAATGTACTCACTCCCTTGTCATACAAGATGTTCATGTCTTTCTTTCTTCAGTCGTAAATAAATTATGTTTTCTGAGGTAAACATTTCAGGATTCCTCACAATGTAATTAACTTGTATGTTGCCGCCAAAGTTTAACTTCCAAAATGCAGTTTAAATGCAGCTTCAACGGGCTCTAAACGATCCCAGCCGAGGAAAAAGGGTCTTGTCTAGCAAAAACGATCAGTTATTAATTTATTTAGACCACAATTTATATACTTTTTTAACCTTAAACGCTTGTCTCGTCTAGCTGTGTGAACTGTTTTTTTCCGGTCATGACAGTTAGGGTGCGTCTAAAAACTCCCGACTCATTTTCTCCTCCAACATCAAAATCGTCTAACATTCGTCATACATCGCTGCAGAAGTACCAACCCAGAGTTTACAAAGTGAGCATGCAAGGAAGATCAAACACCCTTTACAAAAAAATAAAAACCAGCGATATAAGACGATTTTGAAGTAGAAGTGGAAAATCAGACGGGAGTTTTTAGGCGTACCCTAACTGTCACGAGCGGAAAAAAACAGTTCACACAGAGCTAACAAGACGAGCGTTTGAGGTTAAAAAGTATATAAATTGTAATTTTTTTTTTTTAAAGAAAAAAACCGATTGTTTCGTTAGATAAGTCCCTTATTCGTCGGCTGGGATCGTTTAGAGCCCTTTGAAGCTGCATTTAAACTACATCTGGGAAGTTAAAATTTGGGGGCACTATAGAAGTCCATTAAATGGACAGAAATCCTGAAATGTTTTCCTCAAGAAACATAATTTCTTCACGGCTGAGGACAGAAAGACATGAACATCTTGGATGACAAGGGGGTGAGTACATTAACGTTATCTGTACATATTTGTTCTGGAAGTGAACTAATCCTTTAAATTGCAATAAAATTTAACAATTTTACTAATTTTACTGTATTTTTGGTCAAACACATGCAGCTTTGGTGAGCAGAAAAGTCTTCAAGAAAAGCTTCAAAGTTATGACTAGATAAGCTAACTCAGCAAACAAGGATGGTTTTTATGACAGGTCTAATGTTTGTATAAGACTTAAATTGCATAATATTGCAAACACAGTGATGTTAAATGCCTTTTTGGTGGAAACACCTCTACTAATAGTGCTGTAGGTGTTATTTGCATGGTTTCTCATGCCTGTCAAACAGTAAAATAAACAATGGAGCTCAATCACATGACTGTATGACTTAAAATGAAACAATTTGCACTCCATTATGACATGAAATATTAAACACAAAGTTGGATTATCACAAACTTGACCCTTGATTTGTGATGACGTTGATTCTGTGTAATTCACTGATAAGGCTTGATCTCTGTCCTCACCTGAGTTTGAGACGCAGCTGTCTGAAATTAATCTTGTTATGTAATATTATGTCATTTAATTAGCATTTCTTGTTCAGTCTCAGTGTGTGAAATGTGTAATTATCTGGATCAGCCCTTCATTCAGTAAAACTAGTTGTGGAAGGAGTGTCAGGTTGGGATTGTAGTTTGTTTTGGTCATGTCCTGTGGTGAGATGTACACCTAGAAATATTTTAAATAGCATTTTGCTATTGCATTTCTTCATAATTTTACATGTAGCCTCTTGTATGAAAGGGTTTATGCAATATTTGATTTTATTTTTCATAGAAATTAATAATTTTATTCAGCAAGGATGCATTAAATTGATCAAAAGTGACAGTTAAGGCATATATATATATATATCAACACTGATAATAATCATAAATGTTTCCTGAGCAGCAAATCAGCATATTAGAATGATTTCTGAAGGATCATGTGACACTGAAGTCTGGAGTAATGATGCTGAAAATTCAGCTTTGCATCACAGAAATAAATGATATTTTAACATATATTCAAATTGAAAACAGCTAATTTAAATAGTAATAATATTTAAGAATTATTACTGATTTACTGTATTTTTGCTCATGTAGCCTTGATTAGCAGAAGAAACTACTGTCAATAATATTTTAAAAAAAATGCCAAACTTTTCAGTGGTAATGTATTGAAATGTTATGCTGCCTTTAAAATAAAGGCGATTAAAAGCATATATATATATATATATATATATATATATATATATATACAGTATAGATATATAGATAGATAGATATATTCCCTTACACATTCATATAAAATCTTTATATTCATATAAAACTATCCCAATACTTAAGCACAGTGTGTATTTATGTGCGTGAGGTTGGCGTCTCCCACAGGCATCCATCAGTGTTTCTGATGTTGTAATCTTTAAAATGATCTCTAATCCCTGAGTTTATTTAAAGCAGGATGGGCAAAAGCCGCTCTGCAGGGCAGTAGATGTTTCAGACTAATTACAGTAGAAACTGGATCCTTGTTTGTTCACTGGAGTATTAAGGAACTTATCACATTTTCCTTGTTCTTTTGAAATGTTTGGTGATTTTTAACATGCCAGATCGTATCGGTGTGAATTTTTATGCATCACATTTCAGCGCAAATTGTTTCGCAACCTTGTAATGCAGGTTCTTTGTAATGCACTTTGCAAAAACGTTGTTTGCAAGGAAGTATAATGGCTAATTTTTGATGCTGTACTTTTAAGACTTGTATGTAAACACCATATTTGTATATAAAATGAGCAATCATTCTTGTTCCAATATTGTCCATTTCATATGCAAAACAATGTTTACATAGAAGTCTTAAAGTTGCAGCACCAAAAATGTCCCAATTAGTTCTAAGCATTATTTTAGTATTTTATTCATAATTAATATATAAATATATATTATATTTTCCTTTTTTATTTTAGTTTTAGTTGAAGGTTTATTCATTTGGTTGTGTTTTTGTCATTATGTCTATATAACTCTTATTAATTTTATTTCAGATTTAGTTATTTTTTATTAAATCAAGTTTAACTAAATGAAAATGAGAGATGTTGCTTTGGCAACTATGTAAAATTAAAAAAAAAAAAATTTTTTTTTTAAAATTATATTTCATTTAACTTTTTTTTTTCTTTTTTTTTTTTAATTTTCAAAAATATCTTTAATAATTTCAGTTAACTATAATAACCCTGGTTCCAAGTTTCAGAAAGATAAATGAAAATGATCATGAAAAATCTGATTAAATTATTAAATTAAAGTGATTTTTGTGCAAGAAATCATTTTTATTTATTATTTATATGTATATTGAATTAAATTAGCTGAATTAATTAGCTGAAATAAAATACATTTAATAAAAACTTTTTTTAAATTTTCAGTTAACTTGTTTTTTTTATTTCAAATTTTTAAAAATATATTTTAATATATTTTAATAATTTCAGTCAACTATAATAACCCTGGCTCTAAATTTCAGAAAAATGATCATGAAAAAATTAAACTGATCTCGGTGCAAGGCTTTTTTATTTATTATTTATATGTATACTGAATTAAATTAGCTGAATTAATTAGATGAAATAAAATAAATGTAAGTTTTTTAAATTTTATTTCAGTTAACTTTTTTTTTTTTTTTTTTTTTAATTTTCAAAAATATCTTTAAATAATTTAAGTAAACCCTGGTTCTAAATTTGCTAAAAGATGAATGAAAATGTTAAATGTTAAATGATTAAATTAAACAAGAAACAAGAAACTTACACTACTATAAATTAACTTAGGGAAAAAAAGTGTATTTTCTGCATCACTCCTCACCCTCTCTTCTGGAGTGTCGTCGTCGCCCAGTGCGTTGAGAGCATTTTCTACGCGGGCGAGTCGAGCGCTCAGCGACAGCAGCAGGTTGACGATCTTCTCCAGATCTCCGACAAACATGCGGTACTTCTCTTTCTCATTGGGTTTGCAGTGCTCCTGAACTAAAGCCTCCATGCTGCCACCTAGAGCCGTGAATTGCTTCTGCTGCTCCAACAGGTCCTCTCTCTCTCCCTGCAGCAACTGCATGCTCACTTGCAGAGCCTGCAACAGCTCCACCTGCAGGACAAGACACAATACTGCACCATAAACAAACAGCTTCATTCATGATTCAGGACGAATAAAGAATGGCTTTGTGCTCAGTGGCATTGTGTGCATTTTTGTGCCACTGCGTTCAGTGAATACAACATGAATCCAGTATGAGAGTGTAAACAATGCAATCAAGGTTACCACACAGCAAATAAATAAAAAAAACCCAAACATATTTAAATATTTAAATATAATTATTTATATATTACAGTATAAATATATTTTTGAATAATTTTAGTTACTTATATTTGCTAGTTAATTTTTAGATATTAAAACATATTTACATAAATATATAAAAAGGTACGTATACAAATATTAAAAATACTTATAAATATAATTTTGATGTTTAACTTACATTCCCTAGTTATTATTAGATGTATGCTTTAACATAAATATATAACATCTATGTATAAATATATATATATATATATATATATATATATATATATATTGTAACTTATAAATGTTAGGTTTTTTTATATATGTATATATATTTATATATATGATAGCTTTTAGTTACTTATATTTCCTAGTTGTTAGAAATTAAAACACATTTATATAAATAAATATATCAAATGTGTGCATTAAAATAAAAAATATTTATGCATTATAATATATTTTAGTATGTTGTTATATGCTTATATTTGGAAAGTGATTATATTTACTAGTTGTTAAAACATTTGTATTAAGGTCCTAATTGTATGTAAAAAAATATATTACAAATATTACAAATATTTTTGACAGGTTTTAGTTACTTATATTTTCTAGTTATTTTCAGACATTAGAATATATTTATATAAATAACTAAAGTTTAAAATAAATAATAAATAATTAAATGAAATGCATGTATTAAAAAATATACATATTTAAAAATTACAATTTTAGTTATATTTCCTAGTTATTATTAGATGTTAAAACATTTAAAATCTATGTATAAAATGTATAACAAATACAAATATATTTTTGACAAGTTTTAGTGACTAATATTTTCTAGTTGTTATCAGATGCTAAAACATATTTACATAAATATATAAAATCTAGGTACAAAAATGTTTATAAATTAGAAAATATGTTTATTTTTGATAGGTATTAGTTACATTTTCTAGTTATTTTTTAAAATTAAAACATTTAAATAAATATTATAAAATCTATAAATATTTATGCATTCCAAATATAAATATATTTTTGATACTTTTTTATATTTTAAATATAATTTTACATAAATATATGTATACAAATATGTATAAATTACAAATATAAATACATTTTTGATAGGTCCTATATTTCCTAGTTATTTTTAGACATTAATACATCTTTACATAACATAAAATGTAGATAAAAAAATGATAAATATTTATCATTTACAAATATAAACATACAGGTTTAGTTACTTACATTTCCTAATTATTATTCCTATTTATTTTTATATTTTCATTTATAAATGTGTATCTGACCTTCTTTTGAGTCAAGTAAGCTTCTTCGTCGTCTAGGTCGGTTTCCATTTTTCTTGGAACAGCCTGAGAGGGAATATCTGGACCATCCTGAGCCCTAATGGAGGTCAGACACACCAAACAAAGAGTTTTACTTGTGGATGCCCTATTTTGTAAGATACAGGGACAGAGAATGGCTAAAATCCACATTCCCCGTGTCAAACAGAGCACACGTAATTACACATTTAGTTCAGCGGCACAACAGAACAGTCACACACACACCGCATGTCAATGGAGCAAAAAACTGCCGTGTTTTATAAGTGACAGGTAAATTTACTGTGGTGTTGCCGTACTACATTCAGTATATAAAAAAATGGGTTTGGTTCAATGGCATAAAAAATGTATACCTTAAATGTAATGCATGTAGCTTTGGATAAAAGCATCTGTTAAATGCATTCATGTTAAAAAAAAACAAATATTTACCTTATTACATGTATTGAAAGTTATGGTTTTTCAAAGTATTATGTCCAAAAAACATTTCAATGTTTTTAATCAGATGCATTTTCTAAATCATTTAAGAAAAAAACTAATTTTTGTGAAATAACATTTTATGAGACTGTTTGCAAAATTGTGTGTAGTTTCTATGAGTTTCTACATTCAGCAGGTGGATGGCGAAATGTCTATTTCACGATCGGCCACTAGATGTCAGTGTCGTTCTGCGCTGATTAGCGGCCCGCCGATTATTATAGAGAGTAAAAGTTTTTACACACGGAGAGCGTTAAAACGGATTTACTGTGAAAAATCTGACAAAACTAAACAAGAACATCTGTTTTCTGGATGTATGAGGTGAGTGAACATTTATCTGTTTTATCTGTGAGCTCCTGTGTGTTTGATATTGTTCCAAACATGCAGTTAGTGTGTTTGTGTTAGACATAAGCTGTAAATCTTGTTTTCAGTGTATATATTTCATGTTTTCTTCAAACACTTTCAAATTGTGGTAAAATATGGCACCTCAGATCTGTGTATTTATGTTTTATTTGAGTCCATGGATATCTTATCACCCTGAACCTCTTTAATTGGTGTAATGATCTTTTTTTTTTTTTTTTTAAATGTAAGAGCTGTGTGGCCGTTTGTAAATTTTATGGGTGTGGCTTCCGGTCTCATCTGCATCCAGCTATTTTAAGCTGTAAAAAAAAGCTGGTTTTACTGCACTTTTCTGCATGTTGTTATTTTTCTCGTTATTTCCCTATAGCAGATAATAGGCTTATTTCTTATTTCAATAGGTTCATTTTAAAATGAGTAACTTTTTATATTTTTACTTTTCATTTTAATAATAATAATGGTTCTTATTTTTTAGGCTTAATTTTTGTACTTGTTCTTTCCAGTTATAAGGCAATGATTATAATTTTTTTTTTTTAAATGTATTAATAGTAAATAATAAAAATGAATTACAAAATAAAAAATATAAAAATAAGTAAATACTTTTTTTTAAATGAGTTACTTTTTATATTTTTACTTTTCATTTTAATAATAATAATAATAATTATTATTTTTTGGTAATTTTATAAACTTTTGTCATTTTTACTAGTTTTTATATAACGTTATAAAAAGATTTAATAATTTTGGTACTTGTTCTTTTCAGTTAGTTGCTAAGACAATGATTCCCTTTTTATATTAATACTAAATGATAAAAATAAAAAAAATGACAAAATAAAACAATCTATAAAAATAAGTAAATATTTTTTTTTAAATGTGTTACTTTTTTAATATTTTTACTTTTCATTTTTATAATAATAATTATTTTTTTGGTAATTTTATGAACGTTTATAATTTTTGTTGGTTTTTATATAACTTATTTATTTTTTTTCCGTTTCAAATTTAATAATTTTGGTACTTGTTCTTTACAGTTAGTTGCTAAGGCAATGATTATCTTTTTTTTTTTTTTTAATTAATACTAAATAATAAAAGTTCATTAGAAAAATACTAAATAAAAATATATATAAAAATAAGTAAATACATTTTTAATTAGCTAGTTACTTTTTATATTTTTACCTTTTATTTTAATAATAATAATAATAATTATTTGGTAATTTTATTTATTTATTTATTAATTTAGCTTAATTTAAATGACTGAAAACAATTTTTAATAGTTTTAGTTTTAGCTAAGTGTAACACTGCATCCTGGTTTCCAGATATTATTATCAGCTATTAACAACCCCATATCAGTCATTCACTGCCTTGTGTGCTGTGTAAATACCATGGTAAATGAGTACAGTAATCACTAAGTTAATGGTATACATCAAAGTACCACAATATTATCATTCAAAACCATCTCTGTACCATAGTACCACCGCAGTTACTTTTTTTGAAGGAACATGAGTGAATTATGCACTAAATACAGGAAACATACAGAAGTGTGTCATTATCTTTACAACATGATCTAAGCCATGACTTGTGAGCTGCCATACAATCAGCTTCAAACAAAAAGATCGAGCCTGTGAGCATAAAATCCACCTTATTATTGGTGTTTTACCTTTACCATCTGTTTAATGCTCACCTGTCACTCAAATGTTCACTGCCGCCAATCGTCCCTTGTGAAGGGAAGATGTCCTCCATCAGATCGAGGGTGGTTTTCCCCGCCCAGGTGTCCAGGAGCAAGGTGAGCGATTTGTCGTGGTTCACCAGCTCTCGTGCTAAAGTCTCCACGAGCAGCTCTGCTTGCGTCCGTTCTCGTCTGGACAGCAGATGGTAGTCTGGTCCCAGGATCTCTGAGGCGTCCTGCTCTAGAGGAGCGCTGATGGGAGACTGGGGTTGAGAGGCAGCGCTGGTGTTGTCAGGGCTCGGCGATGGAGTCGTGCAGTCGTTTGATGGTTGCTCAGGCTCTGGATGGACTGTTGCGTCAGGCAGACTCTCACAGTTGCTGCAATGTGAAATGAGAGAAAATCATGCTATGGTAATGAGATTAAAAGATATTTGGGGTTCAGTACAATTGATGGCATGACGAAAAATGAATTTACACCAATTTCTTTCAAAAGAAAAGGTTCTTTTGAAATACATAAAACAAGCAAAATCTAGGTTTAGATTAGGTGTTAACAATGAAAGTGAATGGAGGCGATTTGTAAACATTAAACATTAATCTGTTTCAATAGTATAGTCATAAAAATAGCAAGAATTATTAAAACTGCTTTACAGCTCAAATAATACATAAGTGTCTTTACATACAAACTAAATTAAATGTGTTTTATAAAATTATAAGCTTAATATTTCTGCTTTTAAATCCTCCACAAATTGGCCCTATTCACTTCTTTTTTTTGCCTGTATGGAGTCTTGGCTAAATATATTTAGAAATATATGCTGTATACAGCACAGCTGGAAAAATATTTTTTTGTAAATGTATAAATATATCTGGGTAAATAAATATTTTTTCCCATATATATTTCAAATGGGGAAAAAATATTTAGTTTAAACCTTCAAATGCCAAAATTTATATTAAAAAAGGTATTTCAAGAGTCAGGAAAATGCATTTCCAATGTTAAAATACTTTCTGGATAAATGCAAAAAACAAAACAAAAACAAACCAAAAAAACAACAACAACAAAAAAACATTTTTTCATAATAGGTTTCCTCACAATAACCTTGATTTCTGTTTTTTAAAAAAAGGTATGAACTAAAATTCTTTTTGTGGTAATCAACACCGTAAATGCAAAAAAACAAAAAAACAAAAAAAAAAAAACTTCAAGAGTCAGTGTTAAAATACTTTCTGGGTAAATGCAAAATGTTTTTTTTTTTGTAAATAATAATAAATACAAAAATAAATATATTTAAATTGAAAAAAAAACAAAAAAAACAAAATTAAGATGGGTATATAAAATATTATCTAATTTTTTTTTAATAATATAAAATTAATATATTTAGATTGAAAATCTATTAAGAATGGAAAAAAATAAGAAAAATAATACTTTTTCTACATGGGTTTTTTTTACAATAATTTAGATATTTGCTTGAAAAAAAACAAAAAACAAGGTAAGAACTGAAATTCTTTCTGTGGTTAGTAAGAAAAATAATACTTCTTCTATATGGGTTTTCTCACAATAATTTCGATTTTTGCTTGAAAAAACAAACGAGCAAACAAGATACGAACTGAAATTCTTTTTGTGGTTAGCAAACTTGTCACAAATGCTGTGGATTGAGTTTACCTTGTACTGGATCCAGAACATTCCTTTTAATGTGACTGTGCTGTAACATTTTAACATGATGAATGTGATCGTCATGTTCGCTTGTTGTTCTTTGAACAACATTCCTATCAAACAAATCATAAGCCAAACCCTAGCCTACAATGAAAAATCACGAGGGACATGATTGGCCTATAAAAATGATCTTGGCCAATTCCTTAACTCCAGCTTTAAAACTGGATGACCAACAGGAAGTGCGTCTCTACCTGATGCGCCATAATGGTCCCGGATGCTGTAAAGACACTTCCACGTTCTCCTCAACTGGGGGTGTGAGAGGCGGCGGAGGCGGGAAATCCTCCATAATCTCCATCTCTCTGATGGGCGGTGCTGGCGGCGGCGGTGGTGGAGGCAGAGGTGCTAAAAACACTTCATCATCATCCTGTGACACAGCTACACTCTGAACATCCTGAAGGGTAGACTCTGAAATCCGAAGAGAGAGAAGTGGCTTTGTTGGGAAAACCGGACTTTTGGGAAGGATTTGCTGCTTTGAAACCAGTTGTGACCCCGTGACCTCCGGGTGTGGAGGTGACGGAGTGGCCACCGGACACGGGAAATCCTTTAGGGTGTCTTCAGAAGTGCTGGTGTCGCTGGAATTTTGGCGCACCATTCCCAGTGCTCCGGACGGACTCTTTTGACTTTGCGGGCCAGTTTCGGGAAATGCAATAGAATCCAGGTTGGGCTGACACAGCCTGTCTCCGTTATGCCAGTCGAGGCTGGCAACAGTGCCTGGAGAGGTGAAAGGGCAAGGAAGTCCCACAGATGCAGCCAGACCGGAAGCGCTCTGCGCTCTAGGCCGGTCTGAATATCTCTGGCGCTCGCGCCTCAACACAGGTGCGTTTTGCTGGACAGGACCCTGGTTTAGCTGGTAACTCCTCTCCGTACGTGTTGAACATGATGGTTGTTTGTGTCCCTGGTTCGCCAACACCCTATTAAAACATGCATATGAAATGAGCAAGTACCATCATGATGTTGTGCATGTCAGCTTTCCAATACCTGTCATTTCTAAAGAAAATAAATGCAAATGATTAATCCATCAATGTCTGGTGGGAATTCGTGCATGGCTCAAAACAAACTCAAAAATAGCTACAGCGGGACTGTCACTGCTACTGACCAATTAAGGGGTTGTCTTTAATTTAAGACCTTTTATGGATAAATATTTCCATAAAACTGTTTTAAATACTTGCAAAGAAATTCTTGCTCTTTAAAGGACTGATGTGCACAATTCTTATTAAAATAAATACATTACTATAGCTAATTTCTCTGAATCTGAAGCCTATAGAATGCACATTCTGTACTCTATTTGTAGGATAGTTGAATATCCCTAGATAGGGAAGTGAATGTTTTTTAATGTATACACAAACCTGTTTTCAAAGGATTCCTTGGAGGAAGCTCTCAATAGTTGAAGGTCTCTGGCTAAGAAGTCCTAAACAAAAAGAGAACAAATACGATTTTGAGCAGGTGGGATATTGTAGCACTTTCTGGTGGAGGTGGCATAAAAATAGTAAAGTTTCATATACCAGGAACAGAAAGTTAATCATTATTTTACAGTTACCTCAAGCTTAGAGAACGTTGGCACTTTAATGTTAATTTTAAACTCAAGCGCATGCCATGACTACTGATAAACTAAGATCTGTTAATAAAAAAGAGACACAGCATGACAACATCCTCATAGCTGAACTATGTCGTAGTCAATTAGCATGAACAGGTGCAGAGACTGTGACCTCAATGGTTTTTCATGGCCAGAATGTTTAAGTTTATGTAAAGCCACAACATTAGCAAGTAACAAAGTCATCATGCTGGTGTTTTATCTCATGCTTGGACCATTTCCAATTTTGGATTGCTGGTACAGTCTGGGATTTTACAGGATAGTTTTGTCTACTGTACACGGTCATCATCATACCAGAGCCATTATCGTTTACATAAAGGATAATTATTCTCCTAGATAAATGGCCTTCTTAACCCTTCCAAATATTTTAAACCCAAAACCATGACGGGTTGTCCATTATCTCCAACTCCTCCCATCTGGCACAGAAGGAGTGGAGTTATCTGTTGCACATCTGTCAGATCTCTGACTAAAGCCCAGGCTCTGTGGCACCAAACAGGAAGTGAGGAGCACTGGCCTCTTCCTGTGGAGCACCAGAAGTGGGTATCTGCCCATCTCAAGGAAAAGGACTACTCCTTTGTCCTATACTGGACAGACCACCAAGTACCATAATTGGCTGAAAACTTATGGAATGATTATCACTAAACACCAGTTTGACTGTTCACCCAAAAATGAAAATTATTTACCCACTCTCTTATCATTCCAAAGATGACTTCTGTGGAACAGATACTTTAAAGGATGTTTTAGACTGTTTTTGTCCATACAATGAGCCCAAGTCAGTGACGTCAAAACAATGCCCAGTTGGACCCCATGGACTCTTATTGTATGGACAGCGTTCTTCAAAATATCCTTGCTTGAAATGACACAAGGGTGAGCAAATGATCATTTTTAAAAACTATGTTTATAGTTTGCTTGTGAATGTGTGGGGGAACGTTGATTCTGAGAAGCACTAATTCTCTTCAGTTCTGAGGGTTTTTTTTCATTAGCTTTCAAGTGAGTAATCGATTTTAACTACTCAATAAGAGAGTTAAAATAGGCAGATTTACTCGGCCATAAACATTATTGTTTAACTTTGTGTGGTATGAAGTCACGTCGCTTCAGTGATCTAACCAATGACACAGTCAAGTTCACCCAGCTGGTTTGCCACCTAATAAATGATTGTTACCTGACTAAAGTTCTCCACTGGAGATGACCTGGAACGGAAGTGCTGGGAAATGGGACGTTCTTCACTATGGTCCAGCAAATCCTCAGCTGAAGCTGACCTCCCTGAGCTTCTGGCAGAGGTGGCTCTCTCAAAAGTGGCTTCCAAGTGCTGTCTGCTCAGGGCTGGGCCTGATTTGTGAGATTCAAGATTTGTGCCTTGTGCCTGCTGGCTAAAAACCTCAGGGCGTGTATGATTTTGGCTGCCCCTAAGGGGGTACAAGAGGCTTTGCATTCCTGCTGGAAAGGTGGAGACTTTACGTATACCACCAGTGAGGCCCTCGTATACTGGCTCTTGCAAAGAGCTCATACTTGTGGTGGAGATGAGGCTTCGTGAGTCAGCTGTAGCAGACTGCAGATAAGCGCTATGTGGGCGGTTTGGGCGTCCGTCTACTCTTCTACCTGTTTTGCGCTCCATATACTCAACAAGTGCATCTTGCTGCATCTGCTTCAAATCAGGCCTGGAGGAGAACAATCTGGGGTCAGCGTTACGATTCACCACCTGCTCGAACATCCTGCGTCTGTCGGCAACACTCGCCTCACTTGCCAGAGACTGCTGTTGAACCTTCCTGTCAGCCTGATTGGTTTCCTGAGTCAACACCCCAACTTCATGCATGTTTTCAGGCTCAGAATACGACCGTTTCTTTTGCTCCATTGTGAATCGTTTACGTCCACAGATCCGCATAACTGGGGGTCCAATGGCTGGGACGCTGGGGAGGTCAGGAGGAGTGACTCTGTTTGGTGCTTCAACAGGAACAACATGGCGTTCCTTTGGAGTGTGTGGGGATGTTGTAGCCGGTTTTGGACTTGTACTAGTTCCTTTTCGTTCTAGAGACATGTGTTTAGCTGGCACCGGTGGAGGGTTAACTTTAAGTTCACGTCTTCTGAAGGAAGTTGACCGTAGAACCTTAGACTGGGCATCTTTAAGGCTGTCTCTATATGTTCTGTTAAAAGATGGGTCTTGGATGGTGCCCAAGATGTCATGAAGGTCACCTCTCCCTTGGATGTCTTTACCATTCCCCTCACCAAGCTGAAAGGTGCTCTTACTTCTTTGAAGACAAGTCTTGTGGGAAACAACAGGTTCTTGTTGCTGCCAGTGTTGGACGTGATCATTACTCCCACGTCTTGTTAGGAAATCCTGATGCATATCCATGTGTCCTTCATAACTTGCCATGCTAGAAGTACTTCGAGTTCTCCCATGGGTGACCGAGCTGTTGCTTCTCTCCAACATGTTGCGCACATCCTCTACACCAGAGAAGGAGCCCTTGGCACTGGAAGGTCTTGACGTTTGGCTCGGACGAGTAATAGAGCCATGGTGGGAAAGGCTGCGAGGTTTGACTTGCTGTCTTTCAAAATGACTTACTTTCTCAAGCACAGACATGCTACGCTCACTTTGGAAACTAGATTGGCTTGTTGTACTCTCTGGACTGGCGCATCGTTGAACCTCGGCAAGTGCATTCTCCAGTCTGGTCAGGGGGTGATCCGGGTCTTGCTCTTTCTGCTGGAGAGCACTAGAGTCACTGTAGTGCCTTGGAGGTTTGACTATGTGGTCACTTCCTTGAGTCTGAATGAAGTTTCCTCTGTATGTTTGAGCAACTTGTATCTGTGAAGGTTTCCCAGTGTAAACTGGATCTGGATGAATGCTTTGCTCATTGCATTTATTTTGTTCTTCATCTAGCGGTGGCCTGTAGTTGTCATAATCTTCCATACCAAGGGAGAACCTTGGTCTCTCTCCTCTTGGTTGCACAGGGGTGTAAGGGTCCCTCCTCTCCTGGGGTACATATGGTGTTTGTGACTTCTGTGTTTGTGGTTGCAAATGGGGCCGATAAAAACCAGCTTTGACTTGAGTGTCATCTTGCACTTTATCGGAGAGCTTTGGTTGTGCCGAAACATGGGTTTGGACAAGGTTTGAGCTAGGAGCATTGCTTTGGTATCCGTTTTCAACGGTGACCCTGTCCTCTTTCACTGGTCCACCTAAGTGGTCACAGTGATTGTTGTGCTTGCTCTCCTTGGCCAGTGCCGGGTAGACACTCCCAGAGCTAGGGTTGTTGGTTGGGATTTGTGCAAAATGAGGCTCGGGAGGTGGAACAGGGTAGATGCCAGAGGGTAACATGAGGCGGCCGGGTTGTGCGGCCTGAGGAAAACCCTGTTTGGGTTTGGTGGTGGGGCTACTTTCAGGGCTTTTTTCTATCACTGTGTGCAACTGTCCTTCAACTCCAAACGAGGACTTTCCCGTTGCCACAGAACCACTTGAGTGATGCCAGGAACCCTTGTGTAGTGCCCGCTGTGATCGTGCATGTTCAAGACTCGACCAAGAGTTGGGACGCTCATGATTGCGAAACGCTGCATAGCTGTCACTGCGTAACGGAGGTGCTGGCGCCCCCTTTAGGTTCTCATAGGAGTGCCGGTTGTGCGCTGGATCCCACACTGGCCCAACACTGTGTCGTTGTGAGCTGGAGGTGCTTCCACTACTCCCACTGCTTCCACTACTACTGCTGCCACGATGACAGATCTGGCCTGAGACATTCCCACTTCTAGACTGTGCTCTGCTGTCACCGGATCTCATAAGGGCTGCAGAGCTGATCTCATGCTCTTCAGACACACCCTGCTGGGGGTCGTACACAGTGCGTACATAGCGTATATCAGCCTGCTGCATCCCTTCCCTCTGTGGAACGTTCTCCATGGAATATGACCTCTCCTTGTTAAACGACGGTGCTGCTGCAAGATACTCCGGGATACTGGAGCTGGTCGAGAAGGAACTGTATGCCGAATCCCGCTTGCTGTGCAGGTGATCAATGCTGCTGGAGGATTTGGAGGATGATAGTTGATAGCAGGAGCTGTAGGCTGGGTGAGTGTGGTCTAGGCTCTCCATGCTGCCCCGGGAACTGTACTGATCTGGGCTCTTCCTAAGGAACCCTGTCTCAAATCCCGAAAGGTCCGTGGTGGAGGCACTACAGGAAAAAAACAAGAGACGCATGAATTCGATAGTTATCAGCTAAAGAATATGTTAAATAATAATGAATTCTGGTTATTGAACTGGGGTGGGGAACAAAAAGATAAGAATAGGCCGAAGAGCAATAATATTGTTTTACTGGGGTAATATGCCAACAGTCTGATCTAAATTAGTAGCTGTTACAAACTTGGATACACATAAAACACATTGATTTACTGCTTATGTAATAAGAATGAGCTCATAGTCACAATTTGAGTTTGCTATCCATGTGATTCAATTATTCACCAGAAAGACCAAAGATTAGATTACGCCTGATAAGAATAACTATCACAACGTCTGGACTGTTTACAACATATCTGGTGTCGATTACACTGTAAAATCTTACTTTCTCTTCGCTCTTCCCTGGCCTAATGATAATGTGACAAATCTACACCGAACTCATTGACTGTGGGAATTGGTTGTGGAATTATGGCAATATGTTTTTGCATGTGTGTGGGACAGCGATGCACTGGGTCTGTTGAGGCGACTGCCCTTGTATGGGTATAAGATAGCCGGACTCTGAAAGCTGGCATGGTATTTCTGCTGGCATAATTAACATGATGTCACTGACCCATTGTCAACAGCTCTGCAGTTACCCCTCTAAGAACTAGATCAGCCAATCACAAGTCAGTCCATCAAACAATGACCGCCGCGTCTCAGAAATTGGAACGCTATTGGCGTAGCCCACGGTGACCATCACCATGGGAACCTTCAGAGGGTTGTTGAGGGAGTGTCATCCCAAAGAATGTTTTTTTCATTAGGCCGTGCGTCAATGCTTTGCTCTCTGGTCCTCTTTAAACACTTTAAATGTTTTTCTTTCTGTGTCATCATTGATGGCCCTTGAAGTTCTGGTCTAAATACAGTGATAATGATCGAGATAACAAGAGCGCAAGGTTTTTGAGTGTTTGGGGGAAGTATGCAGCAACTAAATAAATCATGACCATGATCATACACAACAGGAAACCATCAACAGAAAGACAATAGAGCCACTTCTGACCAAGATAATCAACACTGATATTCACTAACAGTCATGTTAATGGACTTTTTAAAGGGATAGTTCACCAAAAAATCGGTCATAAATTACTCAACCTCATGTCGTTCCAAACCCGTACGACCTTCGTTCATCTTCATAACGTAAACTGAGATATTTTTGATGAAATCCGAGAGCTTTCTGACCCTGCATAGACAGCAACGCAACTACCAGATTCAAGGCCCAGAAAGGTTGTAAGGACATGGTTAAAATAGTCCATGTGACATCATGTGATGTGGTTCAACCTTAATGTTATAAAGCTATGGGAATATTTTTTGTGCGCAAAAAACAAAACGACTTTATTCAACAATTTAACATGGACTATTTAAAAGTTGTCCTTACTTCCTTTCTGCGCCTTGAACATGGTAGTTGGACTGCTGTCTATACAGGGTCAGAAAGCTCTTGGATTTCATCAAAAATAACTACGTTTGCGTTCCGAAGATGAACGATGGTCTTACGGGTTTGGAATGACATGAGTGCGAGTAATTAATAACGGGTGAACTATCCCTTTAAGTCATTGGTTTATGAATATGCCACATGCCACTACATCGTCAAGAGCTAATATAAATTTTTTATTTAAAAATTGAATTTTTTAGTGTTTGTGGTATGCTAGATAACATATTCATGTATCAAGAGGTTGCAACTTACAGATAATACCTCATGAAGTCAAATCAGGTGGTGCAACCCAAACTAAGGACACAAAATGTTCTCTCTCTGAATAAATGTCTTCATTGTTAGTGGATTATTGCTAAGCTGACTTGGCCGATCCTTCAGTTGCATTGCTGGGAACTGTAAAAAATGTCATCCTCACTATTATATCTCAGTCATGATCGAATCTGACATGATATCCTTGTGAAACATAGAGACACAATGGATGAAGAAAGACAGACTGCTACTGTGTTTGCTCTTAAACAGAGGCATCAGACTGCAGGTGTGTTTGTGTTCAAGTTACACTGACCTGGAGTGGTAGCTCTGGTGCCAGGGGGCTCCCACACCACCCTGGGTGACTTGCATCATGCTGTCTGGGTCCTGAGGGCCCTCGCCCAGCTTCGTAGAATGCCAGGAATGAGGTCGAGATCCAGGCTCACTCCGTCTGGGAAAGAGAGATTTAACGAAACTTAAAAATCTGTTGCAGAATGCAACTCGAATGTTCAACACAAATAGAGTGACTACGCTAAAATACAAAAACAAAGTCGGACATAGTTTAGTCAGACGTCCAAGCAGTTTAATGTAAACATAAAGCATGCATTGTCTTTTGTAGTCAAGGCCACTGAGCATCAAAACAGCCCTGAAGAATGTGGCACTGCCTTATAACCAGGATCTCACTATGTAAACATCAGTAAATAGATACTTCCTAATCTATGTCACTGACAGATTGAACGCTGATATATTTATATATTATAAATATTTATTCCTAAGAATGAGAAATAAACGTCTGGGAAGCTGGATTTCTATTTCTGTTTTTTTGGCACAGGGCTCTAAAGTGTTTTCGAAACATGGCAAGAATGCTGGCATTGTCTCAAACAAAAACATTTTTGGTTTCAAACGGCGTGGAACATAATGGATGTTTTTCATATAACGATCAGCAGACTGTCTGTACCTACTGCTGCTCCAGACATTCAAACGCACACACAATGCCAGTTTGTGCCCAAACAGGCTGCTGACTGAAGTGACCTACTAAGGTCTTTAATGATGGTGTGAGATCAGTAGCCAGAAAGACAAAGCCAGTATGAGACTAAAGATCATGTTCAGTCAGCTGACTGGGCAAATGTAGCGCATACCTCTGTTAGTGCTCTTCTAAAATTGCACCATTCTGTAACTTTGGATTGTAATGTAGCATTAAAGTTCTAGGACATGAGCACTGTAGATGAATCGAAAAATCAATTAATCAGTTAATTCCTTCCCATTAAAAACATACGATGTAGTCGGCGCTAGTAGGACTGCATGATTTGGCGGATGAAATTGTGATTGCGATTTGAAATTGAGCGATTTTTAAAAACTAAAATCAATATGTCTATAATAATAATAATTTATGATGTCTCTTAGTGAAATGTGTGTTAGCAACCCATGAAAATCCATTGTTTTATACATACTTTGAACTATAATGGGCATAACTACTGGCACTACCTTTAGTTATTTTTACTGCAGCACAACTTAGAAAATAAAATATTGATACGATGATCACATCTACTGAAATAGCTTACAAATGGTGATGGGATATGAGCATAGGCTTGAACCAAATGCCCATAAATTTGGTTTTTCAGCATTTTTGTGTATTTGAACCCTTTTCAACAATGACTGTATGATTCTGATATCCATCTTTTCACATTGAGAGACTCATATGCAACTATTACAGAAGGTTCAAACGCTCACTGATGCTCCAGAAGTAAAAACGATGAATTAAGAGATGGGGGTGAAAACTTTTGAACAGAATGAAGATGTGTGCATTTTTCTTGGTTTGCCTAAATATCATGTTTTTTTCATTTAGTACTGGCTTTCAGAAGCTACAGAAGATACTTACATGTTTCCTAGAAGACAAAATAAGTTAAATTTACCCTGATCTTAAAATTCCAAAAGTTTTCACCCCTGGCTCTTAATGCATTGTTTTTCCTTCTGGAGCATCAGTGAGCGTTTGAACCTACTTTAATAGTTGCATGTGAGTCCCTCAGTTGTCCTCAGTGTGAAAAGATGGATCTCAGAATCATACAGTCATTGTTGGAAAGGGTTCAAATACACAAAAATGCTGGAAAACCAAAGAATTTGTGGGACCTGAAGCATTTTTATGAAGAACAGACAGGTAGTTTAACTGTTCAGGACAAACAAGGGATGAACAACTATCACTAAGTAAAAAAACACAGCTGTGAATCATTCAGTATTAAGAATCAAGCGTATGTAAACTTTTAAAAAGGGTAATTTTTATAAATTCAACTATTATTTTCTCTTGTGGTCTGTAAGTAAACATCTTTTCTATGAAATATCTTATTCAGGTCAGTACTAAATTAAAAAATAACATGCATTTTGTATGATCCCTCTTATTTTGGTAAAATAATGAACATTTTGCAGATTCTGCAAGGTGTATGTAAACTTTTGACCTCAACTGTATATTATACATCAATTTGACAACAACAAAAATAAATAAATAAATGTAGAAATAAAAAAATGAAACAAAATAACAGCACTATTGTAATATGTCACCGTAAAATTAAAAAAAGATAATACGTCTTTCTTTGAGGAGCTGCAATGTCCTCCACAGAGCTACACCTACTTGATTCAGACTGATCGCATTTCACAGTACAATGAAGCGTCTTGGCCTCCACGTAGATTATTTCCTTAACAACCCACTCCTTTGAACTTTGACCCTGCTCTATGGAGACAGATCAGACGGTGCATCTGCAAAACATCTGGCTTTTATGACATGTTGCTATGGAAGGACTTTCTTGCTGCTTTAACACACCCTCTTCCAAAGGGCCGCTCCTTCTGACCAGGCTAGATTTGGACAAGATCTGCCATAATGACTCCCTCAAGTAAAACATTTGCAATCAATCTTGAGCAAGAAACAGAAAAAACTTTTGACCACCTTATGACGGTTCGAACTGCAGTTAGATCGGAAATGTTCGCGTAAACAGGAAACGCTGATCTAGCAGGAATGCAGATATATTATCTAGGGAGGATAATTATATTGCATTTTTTTTAGTCACTGTAATGATGAATCATATCAAATTATGGATTCATGCCTTGGATGACCTGATAGACAAGAGGTTACTCATATGCTGTGTGATTATCATGAACTAAAAATAGAACTATTAAAACATTTTAGTAAAATGTAATGCTGAAATAAAATAAAAATAAGAAAATAAATGATATTATTTAATAAACTAATAAAATAAAATTATAAAATAAAAATATTAGATGGAAAAAAAACTTGCTAGAAGTGTTAGCAATGAACAGAAGTACACTACTACACTAAGTAGACTTTTTAATGTTTTTTAAAGAAGACTTTTTTGCTCACCAAGCCTGCATTTATTTGATCCGAAGTACAGCAAAAACAACAAAATGTAGAAATATTTTTGCTATTTAAAAATCACTGTTTTCTATTTAAATACATTTTAAAATGTAATTTATTTCTGTGATAGCATTATTACTGCAGTCACATGATCCTTAAGAAATCATTCTAATATTCTGATTTGCTGCTTAAAAAACCTTTATTATTATAATTACGTTGAAAACAGCTGAGTAGTATTGTTTTTGGTTTCTTTGATGAATAGAAAGTTCAGAAGAACAGCATTTATCTGAAACAGAAATCTTTTGTAACATTATGAATTTTTTTATCATCACTTTTGATCAATTTAAAGCATCCTTGATAAATAAAAGGTTTAATTTCAATTTTAAACTGTTTAATGTTACAAAAGCTTTTTATTTCAGATAAATGCTAATCTTTGGATCTATTCGTTAAAGAATCCTGAAAAAAAAAAAAAAACTCAACTGTTTTAAATATTGATAATAATAATGATACCACAAATCAGCATATTAGAATGATTTCTGAAAGATCATGTGACACTGAAGACTGGAGTAATGAAGCTGAAAATTTAGCTTTGATCACAGAAATAAATTAGATTTTAAAATATATTCAAATAGAAAGCAGTTATTTTAAATAGTAAAAATATTTCACAATATTACTGCTTTTGTTGTGTTTCCGATCTAATAGTTGCAGGCTTGGTGAGCAGAAGAGTCTTCTTTAAAAAACATTCAAAATCTTACCGTTCACAAACTTTTGATTGGCAGTGTAAGTTTACGTTGAAGCACAAAAATGAATAAACTCTGACTAAATAAAAACTTAAACTGAACTAAAAGTAAATTATACCTAAACAGTAATACAAAATATAAACAAAAATATAATAAAATATAAAATATAAACACTATTACAACAAATGACTGAAGTTTAAAACCAAAATGTAAAAATGTCAAATGTAAATCAAACTTTATTCTAAAATCTAAATCTTTAGTATAAAAATTAAACTAAAATTTAAAATAAAAATTGAAAATCTAAAAAAAATATATATATATTAAGAAATACTACAGTAAATCAAAAAAAAAAAAAAAAAACACTTTTAAAGCGACTGTCACTGTCACTGACTACTAGAATTAGAATTAGAAATTGACTTGCATTTTCCAAAATGTCTTCTTTTGTGTCCCACATAAGTAGGAAAGACCTTTGGGTTTGGTGTGAATGAATCATGACAAAATTTAAATTTCCTTCCACTTTATAGTTTTATAAGGGTTTATAAAGATTTATAGTACAAGCAGTGAACATAAAGCAGGTCAAGGACCTTTCTCAAACCCAGTAGCATTCTAGCTGAAGCATTACCTGACCTGTAACCCATCATTCCCTCGCTATCCTCCCTTACTGAGTTACCTTGCAGTCAGTCTCAGCACTTTAGAGATCAGTCCCGTAGCCAGCCCGTTGACGCTGGTCTCTGACGGCGCCTTGCATAGCGCCCCATCCGATCTTCCAAGGTTTGATTTCTGCTTCCTTCGCAGCTTTTTGCGGTAAAATGCCCCGAGCAGCTCCATGCCGTCTTTCGCCGTCTTCAGATAAACTGAGAGTAAACCGCGAGGCGGCTGGAAGGGTTGGCGTGGCACGGTTTGACGACGCGAAGATAGTTAAAACACGCAATTAAGCGTCATTAAAAAGTCCCACGATAAGAACTAGAATAAACATCCTGCCCTTGCCAGCACTGGACAAACATATTTCAAAAACGAAGATATGGAGCTTCCTTTGTGGGATTGGATATTAGAAAGTGCTGGATATAAGAATTGAAAAAATAACGCAGCCGGGAGCAAATGCGAACACATGATAGCATGCGTTCATAAGATCAAACAAAGACTGGCCTTTGTGTGCATCTTCCTCTCTTCCTTTCTTTTTCTCCCTCTTCGTCATCATGACAATCCACGTGATCCCAGACAAGTCAACAAGCCTCTCCGTGCCCAGAGGGCATTATGGGAACAGGAAGGCCATAGTTTGGGTGTGTCGCAGGGTTGCTTTCATGTGTCGCTGACAGCCGTCTCCGGGCCTGTGGGGAATATGGGCAGGTGTAATGGCACAGGTGTCTTCACCTGTCTGCAGAATAAGGCTACTGGACGTGAGCGACTTGGTGACATATTGCTCAGTTGACCCTGAGGTTTCTTTCACCCATTAATGACACCCGAGTACAATAACCGACGATTTCCGTGGCATCCCGTCGTTCCCAGGAGAGACGCTTCGCGCCACACTCTCATGGTAACCTGACTCTTAGGGAATCCAAAGGGTCTGATCCACAAAAAAAACCCAAAACCGTCTCTCTCGGGCCTTCTCGTCGCCTCCCCGGCTGGGCCAGACTGCAGAGGGTGTGTCTTGCTGCAGAAACCTTATCTGATCCCTGGGAACACAGCTCGTCAACTACGCTAATCTGTTTGATCTGAAGGGAAGCTGAAATTGGAGAGTTGGATTAGGCGGGAACGGTGGAGTTTGTTGGAGAATGGAGATGCTCGCTAAATACTGTCTGTCTGTCTGTCCAGAGAGGTGTCTGTAGATATAGTTGTGGTGGGGGAGGTTGCAAATAACATCCCAATTTGCATACATCTATACACTAAATATACTTCAATGGTCATGGGAAAAGCATACAATGTATACAATTATAGTTTTTTTTTGTAAAAGACTGTCCTATGGTAGGGCACTGTGATTTCTGTGATGCGGAAAACGAGTACGGAATCCAGTCATAAAAATGGAATTTACTGCATAACGCAGGATGTCACAGAATTTGACCAATTTGGGATAAATAAATCAAAAGTAGGTCAGTACGTTTAAATCAAATTGTTATATCATATACAAACAGAAAGGTCAACGTTTTCACAGCAACCCGTCAAAATAAAAGTTTGGTTTAACTTGAAGAAATTATGACAGAAATGTATTAATTTAATGATAGTACTATTACTGCTAATAAAATTATTATTAAAAATTATTTATTAGGGAATATTTACCAGAAGAATTATTTACTAGAATTTATTTGCCAGAAAAATGTAAATACACAACACAATATTTGTGAAAAAAAAAAAAAAAAAAAAAAAGAAATCAATAAAATAATAAGAAATTCAATTATCAATTAGACATGCTTTTGATTATTATTATTTTGATTATTTAATGAAACCAAACACAAAATTTGGTTAAAAAAAAAAAAAAATTAAGTTAAATTAATTTAAATTAATTTAAGTTAAATTAAGAGAAAAAAAAAAAAAAATTTCATAGGGCCTTAAAAATGTCTTTTTTGTTGAACTTATAATAAATTGCTGCTAAATTGTGTAAGTTTCATGATTTCAATGAATAAGACGTGCTTTTTAATTAATTTTTTTAATTAAACCATTAAAACAGTTTAGAAAAAACAACAACAATAAAAATAGAATCCAGAATAATTAAAACTGAAAATAAATAAATAAAATAAATAAATAAAACAGATTTCATAGGGTCCTACTATGCTCACAAAGACTGAATTTATTTGATCAAAAATACAGTAATATTGTGAAACATTACAATTTACATTTACACTTTTGATGTTAATTTATTTTAGAATTTAATTTTGATGGCAAAGCTGAATTTTCAGTGTCACATGATTCTTTAGTTTGATTCTTTAGTTTAGATTGCTGTGCTGCTTCATTTTTGTGGAATTTTTATTATTATTATTATTATTTTGAATAGATTTTTGTTTGGTAAAAATTGAAATGTCTTTACTGTTACATTCGATCAAATGTAATGCATTCTTGCTGAATAAAACATTATTTCTTGCAAATAATAAATATTTTAAATCTCACAGATGCTAGCCAATTACTTAAAATTTATGTGTATTATTATTATTATTGTTATTATTATTATTATTATTATTTTAAATAGATTTTTGTTCAGTAAAAATTCAAATGTCTTTACTGTTACATTTGATCAAATTGAATGCATTCTTGCTGAATAAAACATTAATTTCTTGCAAATAATAAATATTTTAAATCTCGCATGTGCTAGCCAATTATTTAAAGTTTATCTTAAAATCTATGTGTAACTTAAAAGTGAAGTGTGCAACTTCACACACCTATATATTAATTCAATAAAATATAAAATAAAAATAAGTCAGTACTCAGTTTTGTTTTCCAGTCAATTTTTTTTCTGTCTTGTTTTCCAGTAAAAATATCTAAACATCCTTAAAACAAGGACAAAATTACATTTTTATTAAGGTTTTATGCTTTAATAATAATAAAAAAAAGTAATTCAATTGTAAAACAAGTTTATACTTCTTGCATATCTATTAGATATACATATAGTTATTTAGTAAAATATATAGATGGATCTGGGCAACCCTGAGCACCAATGTTTTCAATGTAAAATGTTATGAGCAAAATTGAGATGCAACTTTGCAGTCTAGGTAAAGCAACTGTCTTAAGCTGGCATGGTTTATCAGACTGAAGCTATCCAGGGGGAGACGGGTTGTGTTATTAATGCATGTCACGGTGGGATTATGAGAAATCCTACCTCGGAGTGTGCGAATAACATTGGAATGTTCACAATCCAGGAACACGGAGCAAAACACACATGACAGATGAACTGCGAGTGAACTAGATGTTATTAACATCCTAAAAAAAGATTCTTCTAAGGACCAACTGAAGTGTTATGGAGAAACCAACCAAGTGAAAGAGAAACCTGAGAGAGAATTTAAGATAGCAGCTTTTTGAATCTTCGTCCCAAGACACATACTCACTTCCTGTAATCATTCCATGAATGCCTAATGCATGTGTACAGTAACACGTATACGCATGTAAATAACTGCTTTAACACTCTTGTCTTGGTTTCATCTCTGTTAATAGTTTCTTTTTTTACACACCAAACATCTCAAACTCGCTCAGTTTCTATAAAGTCTATTCAAAACCCTATGGCTGCAGGTATAATTCATCTAAACACTTCTTTTTTTTTCGTTCAGGTCTTGTTTAGCGTTATGACATTGACTACCACATATTGGAGCACAGGCATGAGTGGAGCATCCAAAACAAGCACTCAAATTACAGTAGGTAATCTCTAAAATCTGGCGGGTTTGAGGGTGGCAAATAAACACGGACAAAATTAAGTCACGCTCAGTATCTGTGTTTAGATGATAGGGTGGTAATATTGTGCACGCTATCTGTCGGTTTGTCTTTGGGGCGATCAGCGCGCCATCTGTCGGACCAATGCAAAAATAAATTTCCTTTCGCATATATTTATGTATTTGAAATGACAGAATATTTTAGATTACGATTAAATGGTTACATATACAAAACTGTTCAAAAGTTTTGGGGTCGGTTGTTTTTGAAAGAAGCCTATTATGCTCATCAAGACTGCGTTTATTTGATTAAAAATGCAGCAAAATCAGTAAAATTGTGAAAAATTATAACAATTTAGAATAGCTATTTTCTATTTGAATATACTGTAAAATGTAATTTATTTTTTTTGATTAAAGCTAAATTTTCAGCATCATTATTCCAGTCTTCAGTGTCACATGATTCTTCAAAAATCATTCTAATATGCTGATTTGCTGCTTAAGAAAAATTTATTATTATCAGTGTTGAGAACAGTTGCGCTGGCTAATATTTTCTTTAACATTATAAATGTCTTTACTGTCACTTTTGATCAATTTAATGCATCCTTGCTTCATAAAAGTATTAATTTATTAAAAAAAAAAATCTTACAGACCCTAAAACTTTTGAACGGAAGTGTGTTTCTAAAAAGAATTCATCATACAAACTGCCTGATGTCCCTGTTTTAATGTAAGTCTGTCTTTTATCCTGCCATCATGCCAAAATTCAACTCCTTGACCTTTCCATTAAAGCCTTATTCGGATAAAAGTGAGATTAGAATCGGCCAGTCTCGCTATTTAGAGCATCTGTACACAGTACTCCAGTTTTATTTACACACAAACAGAGAAAAGTAGAGGAAAAAAGGACAAAGTTCATTTTGGCATGCGAGACAACAGCATAATCTTGCCGTTCTCCAAAGATCCCCTTAAAACCCCCACAAACAACTCAATAATAATGGATTTAGTGTAAACAGAGACGGGATGCACTGACAGTCACCCCTGACGTGACTGACTGGAAGTCATAAATCTAAATCCACTTGAACACCACTTCCACTTCCTGTAAAAAACACGTTTGTTTCCTGTTTTAAAAGAAAAAGTGAGATTCTGTTTCCTTTGAAACACCTCTGATGAATCACCTCGTGTGTGCAGATCACGGATATTACGTTTCGCTAAAACTAAAACTATAAAACATATATGTTACTTGAAATAAAATAAACTTTAGCTAAAATAAAATATAAAAAAAAACTTTTTTTTATTTCATTGAGTTGACAGGAAACATTTTTATTTTCATTTAATGTAACTAAAAACAAAAAAATATATATATATTGACTTCAATAAAATAAAATAAAATAAAATAAAATAAAATAAATAAAAAACTTTAAAATTTAATAAAAAAATTTATTCAAACTATTAATAAAAAATAGTATCTTAATACTAAAACAACTCTGACCAATCAAAAAGACCAACACGGTTGAGCTCTTCACACATGCGCACCTGTTTTTGATGCGTAGTTTCACTCCTCCACTGCATCTGCTGTCTCTGGAAGGACTGAGAGGACGTGGGTCAGAACAGCAAGGGCCTGGACAACACTTTCTACAAACACAAACAGAAGTTTAGCTTAAACATGTGCTCTTTATAAATCACAGACAGTTAAAGCGCTCACATCTTGGAAAACAAAACCGCTCTTTCCAAAATTAAACATGGTTGATGCATGATCATCTAAACTTCCTGCTTTGTTTACTTAGACCATATAAATAAAATTGTAAGAACTTGTTAAAAGATTGTCATGGTTATGACATCATTACAAACACAAGCTCATTAAGTTAAAAACAGGTCAACAGGTGTGAACGCCACCTAAGAAGTGCATGTGATGGACATGACTGAATTGGCCTAATTAAATAGGCCTTGACCTGTTGATTGCAAAAGTATGTAATTTTACACATCCCTAGTCTAGACGGTATGAGTGCACTGGTTAATCTGTAAAAGACACATGTCTGTTTGTCTTTAAACCATATATTTTTGCACAGTCAATGTTGGCCAGAGAGTGAGAGAACAGACTCTCTTTTAACATGTTCACGTGAGTGTATTGTTGTGGCCGTATTTGACAAAGGAGGTGCCGTCCGGTCCATTCGCCACATGCTCACATGGATGTTGTATACAAGAGAATTTTTATTAGAAGGACAGGATACATAGATAAATTATTATTATTATGTTTTAATTGCTTAATATTTTTGTGGAACTTGATATTTGAATTTGAAAATTTGAAATTGGTCTTTCAAAAGAACAGCATTTACACTACCAGTCAAAAGTTTTTGAACAGTAAGATTTTTAATGTTTTTTTTTTAAAAGAAGTCTCTTCTGCTCACCAAGTACAGTAAAAACAGTAAAATTGCGAAATATTTTACTGTTTAAAATAGCTGTTTTTTATTTGAATATATTTAAAAAAAAATTTATTCCTGTGATTTCAAAGCTGAATTTTTAGCTTCATTACTCCAGTCACATGATCCTTCAGAAATCCTTCTAATATTCTGATTTGCTGTGCAAAAAACATTTATTATTAATATGTTGAAAACAGCTAAGTAGATTGTTTTCAGGTTTCTTTGATGAATAGACAGTTCAGTAGAACAGCATTTATCTGAAATAGAAATCCTTGTAACATTATAAATGTCTTTATTGTCACTTTTAAACAATTTAAAACATCCTTGCTAAATTAAAGTATTAATTTCTATAATTTCTGTCTCAAAAAATAAAATAAAATAAAATAAAATAAATAAATAAATAAATTACAAAAGCTATATATTTCAGATAAATGCTGATCTTTGGATCTTTCTATTCATCAAACAATCCTGAAAAAAATTTACTCAACTGTTTTAAATGTTGTTGATAACAACAACAACAATAATAATAAATATTTCTTCAACTTCAACAGCAATTCAGCATATTATAATGATTTCTGAAGGATCATGTGATACTGAAGACTAGAGTAATGATGCTGAAAATTCAGCTTTGGTCACAGGAATAAATTACATTTTAAAATATATTCAAATAGAAAGCAGTTATTTTAAATAGTAAAAATATTTCACAATATTACAGCTTTTGCTGTATTTTGAATCATCTATTTTGAGCAGAAGAGACTTTAAAAAAAACATTAAAAAGCTTACTGTTCAAAAACGTTTGTAACATTATAATTATTTGTAACTTTTGATTTATTTAATGCATCCTTGCTGAAAAAAAAGTATAAGCTTCTTTTAAAAAAAATGCTTATTTTGTACAGAAGACAAAAAATTACAAAGCATTTTTGGTAACAAGTGCTTTGAAACCATATATTTTTATGTGTCTGGTTGAGTATGAGGATTATCTATTGCACATACTGCAACTACAAGCACTTACACAGCAAAACAGCAGCCAGAGGCCCTCTAATCTCACTGAGAGACGCTTGTAATGTTGACACAGCATTCCTATAGTTAGGAATGGTGTCATCACACTCTTTTTAAAGGGTTTTTGAAAGCTCTAACACGCTGCTAAATAAAAGACAACACAAAGGCATTTCAAACTTAACACAAACTTTTACTTAAAGGAACAGTGCAGCCAAAAATTAAAAAAAAAAAAATGTTTTCTCACCCTTAAAAGCTCTAAACCTGTATGCATTTCTTTATTCAACAGAACACAAAAGATGATATTTATTGGTAACTAAACAATTTTGGTCCCTATTGACTTGCACTGTATGGACAAAAATACAATGGAAGACAATGGAAACAGAAACTGTTTGATTATTGACATTCTTCAAAATATATTCTTTTGTGTTCAGCAGAATAAAGAAATGCATACAGGTTTACAATGACATAAGTGTGAGTAAATGATGACATTTTTGGTGGAGTATCCCTTTTTCACCGTGTGAAAATTTACAGCTAAACATAAGCATGAGAAATATTTTTAAGGACTATCCCTTTAAAAGCGAACAGCATGCCGCATACCTCTCTTTCTAATGTTCTTTCTCTTTTAAAGCTTGATTTATCACTTTTTCTTCAGAAGGGTGTGATCGGCCCGACTGCTGTAGGTATGCATCGGCTCTGAGCTGCTTCAGAGGAGAGACCTTCTTCTAATTATATCTCTATTAATCACTTTAAGTGGTCTGTGAAATATAGAGAGGTTTATCGGAGCTGAGAGTCTCAGATCAGCACGTTAACGATCCGTGATTTTAAAGCCAGCGTGTGCATCTCTGAACTCCTCTGCTCAAATGCCCCCAGCATTCTTCACATACCTGCCCCCCGGAGGACCTCGCTGGTCACCATAGAGACGTGAGCAGCATGCAACTTCCTGTAAACCTCAAACCCCCAACGCTGCTTACAGATACACTAGCCTACAAAAGCTTGGGGTCAGTGAGTTTTTTTTTAGAAAAGAAACTAATAATCTTATTCAGCAGGGATGCACTCAACTGATCAAAAGTGACATTAAAGACATTTATAATGTTACAAAAGATTTATATTTCAAATAAACACTGTTCTTTTAAAAACAGTTTCCACAAGAATATTAACCAGCACAACTGTTTTCAACATTGATAATAATCTGAAATGTTTCTTGAGCAGCAAATCAGAATATTAGAATGATTTCTGAAGAATCATGTGACACTGAAGACTGGAGTAATGATGCTGAAAATTCAGCTTTGCATCACAAGAATAAATTACATTTTAACATATATTCAAATAGACAACAGTGATTTTTAAATCGTAATAATACTTCACATTTTTACAGTTTTTCCTGTATTTTTAAACAAATAAATACAGCCTTGGTGAGCAGAAGATACTTTCAAAAACATAAAAAAAAAAATGCTTTGCCAATGCATGTAATACAAAATATTAAACTTTTTTTACGCATTAAAAATACATATAAATAAATAGTCTAATAGAGTGACCTGAGGAAATATGTAGGATCCAGAGATAATTACATCTGAGCCTTGTCTCTTTTGGCTTAAGACTTAATAACCACCCATCAATCTCAGAACAAAAGGTACAAAAGTTGTTACTAGGGCGGTACCTTTTCAAAAGCTACTAATATGTCCTTTTAAGGTAATAGTATGTACACTTCAGCTACTAATATGTACTTTTAAGCTACTAATGTGCACTCTTTAGTGGCTAATATGGTACAAAGGTGTACCGTTTTCAAAAGTATCATCCCAGTTACAGCTTTTGTACCTTTTTTTCTGAGAGTGTAGCATCCACCAGAACACCGTAACAAATGCATAGCATTGTGCTGAAGCAATATACCTCAGCAAAAACAGCATAGCATCACCTTTGCACAGGGCTCCACAGTTTTGCGACCAAAAACTACTGCGTGCGACTATGAAAAAATATTTAGGAGTGCCAGTGCAACTGACCCGATTAGCATATTTGTGTTTGCGCTGAGGGAAGCTTCAAAGGTTTCTTTGTGTTTTTGTGAAGTCGAGTAATGTATCACAGACATATTTCACGAATCCATTCATAAACAAAGTGCAGACAGGGTGTAAATAAGAGATTCATTATGCAGTTTAGAGAGCTTTGTTGATTATAATGAAACTTTGTAAGATTGTGATGAACTGAGATGAGTGACAACTTCTAATAATTTTTTAAGGGAGTTTGTAAATGAGATATTGATTTACAGTTAAATAAACAAGTTAATATCAAGTGATGTTACATTGTCTGACTACAACACTGTTGCCGGATTTTGCTTTTTCGTCGTCAAAAATAGTTTGAAACAAGTCACAACTGAGCCGCTGCGCATCTCCATTCAAACACAGTAGTGTTTCATTTATGAATGAACGTGCGTTTTTAAACGAATCTAGTGAGTCAATGATTCAATTTCCCATTCATAAAGAATGAATGAATGAATGAATGAATCAGAAGTTCGAATGAATCAAATGAGTGAATGATTCGGTAATTAAATCAGTGACTTCCCGCCACCTACTGGCAGATTTAGTTTCATTTTTAAAGTATCTTTTCAGTTATTTAAATCATTTAATATTTCTATATTCGAAATTTTAATATTTAAAACATTAATCTCAACATGAGTTTATTAATTTGATCGCACTCATGCCACCTCTGAGCCTCATAAAACATGAAAATACACCTACAAGCCACTTTTGTGTTGTTCTGTGCCCTTTCCATTGTGCAAATTAATTTTGTTAATACTGACTTCATTTGATTGGTAACTTTTTCTTGACTTGACTTGTTCTTATTCTGTTGTTTTATTTAGAAATTTTAAAAAGCTTATAACATTTTATTTAAAAAAAAAAAGACATAAAAGATGACATACTTTTAACAAAGTTAGAAAAATGCCATTACAAAGGTAAAAACAAAATTCCCCTGTGCTCCTAAAAAGCACTCCTAAAAAGAAAAGTAAGCGGTAAAGCCCTGTTTGCATTGTGGCAGTAAATTTTGCAAGCAGCACTTGCATGTAAAAATGTTTAAATGGCAGAAGTAGGCTACTTCACAAATTACAGGATTGCGTCTGCGAAAGTCTAATAATTTGTTTGGACTCAAACTACACTTTACTGTTGTTGTTGTCATCCTGTGTGTGTGTGTGAGTGTGTGTAAATATTCAACGCCACCCACACGCTTGACCTTTTCCTCACTGATCTGACCTCTTCTCTTGTTTACATGCGTACCGAGTGAAACGCACCCAACCCCACATCAGTCAGCCATGCAATAATAAACGGATGAAACTTACACATTTTATCCATTGGTTTTTGGGGAGAAATCTATGAAATTTTGCAGATCAGGTTTAAACATGATAAATACAGACAAAATACAATGCTTTCAATGATAGTTCAATGTTTTAGCAATTAAAAATGCAATTGCAATGGGCAAAGGTTTTGTATGACAGCTGATGTGCAAATATTTCTACTCGAAAATGGATTAAAATGCACCAAATTTAGGCCTAAATTCAAGATCTATATGCATATAATGGAATTTTTATATGCAGTTCAGGTCTAAACATTTTTTATTAGTGTATAATGCAACATCTTTAAGTAATTTAAGTAATTTCAACAACCCTATGCAGCCAGAAGACCTGTCCTTCTGTCCTGAGATGCACTTCCAGCACACTTCAAATCTAGAAAACCGAGCTCTGCAAAACATGGACATGCCGTTCTCCTTGAACACACCCTTCACCTGTATTTAAAGATTCTGTGAAAGTGTTTAAAGCTAAACCAGCTTTACCCGCTGCAGGAATGCTATTAACAGCCAAGAGAGCGAATGCCAGAGAAAGCGAAAAAAGGAACAAAGAAAAGAGAGAATTCATTTTGACAGACGCCGTTTCATCACTTGAAAAAAAAGAATGACAGAAAAGACCATTAGGCATTTAATAAACCTTCTGTTGACATTATTAAGGCTGGTATTTATATGTGCAACTAGGAATCTGATATTAGTGCTGATCAGGTGCAGTATGTTCTTGTATAAAACTATGCAGCATCTTCCAAAACACCATTTAAGGATAAAGAGCTGAGATATCACTTTAGGTGATAATAATCAATATAATCTATAAGAATGTTTATGCAAAAGAGTTTCTATGCAAAACATAGTATTAAGGAAGAAAGCCATCCAGAATAACCTAGCAACTGCATAACAATGTGCTAAAAAACAGACAGACTTATATTGTGGTGACTAGTAAACAGCATGAACTATAACTGTGTAAACAGCATGAACGCTAATAACTGTGTAAAAAGTGTTGAAAATTTACAATGGATTTTTATCATTCTTCTATAAAGATCCATAAATTGCATGCAATTAATATGCAGAATCTATGTCAAAGTCAATCCAGATAATCTGGATTCATTGATCATTTATAATAATAATAATAATAATAATAATAACAACTATTATTATTAAAGAAAATAAGCTTTTATTAACATAATTATATTTTATATATAATTATATTTATCAATTATATAAACTATCCCAAAATTACTGTGGAGTCACTTAGTTATTTTATTTAATTTCAAGAAATAGAGTAATATGGATTCATCAATTTATAATAATAATAATAATAATAATAATAATATATTAATAATATAATTATATTTTACATATAATTATATTTTTTAGTTATAAATGCTATTTTAGAATTACTGTACAGTCACTTAGTAATTCAACTGAAATGGCATAATCTAGATTAATTAACAATTAATAATAATTATAATATTATTATTATTATTATTATTATTATTATTATTATTATTATTATTATTATTATTATCATCATCATCATTATTAAATACATAAAACAATAAGCTGTTATTGCATTAATATTAATTACATTAATAATTCTAATATAATATAATATAATATACATAAATCCACAAATTAAATGCAATTATTATGCAGAGGCTATGTCAGAGTAATCTGGATTCACTGATCAATTATAATAAGAATAAGAACAAATAATAACTATTACTACTATAGAAAATAAGCTTTTATTAATTTATATATATATATAATTATGTTTAGCAATTATATAAAGTATTCCAGAATTACTGTGGAGTCACTTAGTTTTTTTATTTAATTTCTAGAAATGGAGTAATATGGATTCATCAATTTATTATAATAATAATAATAATAATAATAATAATAATATAATTATATTTTACAAATAATTTATTTAGTTATAAAAGCTATCTCAGAATTGCTGTAGAGTCATTTCTAGAAATTGAATAATCAAGATTAATTAACTATTAATATATTATTATTATTAATAATAATAAATACATAAAACAATAATCCGTTATTGCATTAATATTAATTACATTACATTCAGAATTATTAGTACAATATATATGTGTGTGTGTGTGTGTGTGTGTATAAATAAAAATATATATATATATATATTTATATATATGTTTTATATATGTTATTTATATATATATTTCTCAAAGTTGGGTTGGGAGCTGGGTCTATACTACGCAAGCTATGATGACTTTCACCTTGATATTTTAGCGCGAATGTATACAGAGACGCGCTCAAGTTCACAGAGACAGAAGGCAGAAAGCGCGTCCTTTTTGCTTTAATTATAGTTTACAAAAGCGCAACGTTTCCTTGTTTTTCTGAGTGCACACACACACAAAAAAAAACGTTGAATCTTTACAGATTCGAAAGATGCCTATTACTCTTATCTGTATGACCAAAAATGACGAGAAAAATTAAAATTAAAGAGCAAAAATTAAAAATTAAGAGCAAGTGACCGCACCGGCGCCTCTGTCATGCAGTACCGCGCTACTATTCAGCTTCCACACTCGCACTGACACTTCAATAGCGCACATTTTTCTAGGTTAACATTAGATTGAGCGGCCATGTAAAGTTGCTACTACATACATCTTTCAGATGAAAACCCGTATGGTCGATGAATGATAGGTGAGCATTTGGATGTCCTGTATTACCACATAGACCAGTCGTTAACGATCTGTCCGTCATGAACTCACTTGCTTAACCAGCCACACCAAAGCATACAGAAGGAGAGCATAAAGAGACAGGTCAACTAGAATTAAGTTTAAAATTACAATATATAGTTTATTTATATAAAAGGTATATTTGTGTATGAAGCTGGGTTTCATAGCGTTACGATTCCCGGTCCCGCCCACTCCCGCTGACATTTTTTCCTGTCCCGTCCCATTCCCGTGATTATTAGTAGGTGTGTTCGACTTAACGCAGCGCTGCGCAGCTCGATCAAATTCTGACTTAAAGCAGTGCATGTCGGTTAGAAATTTTGTCCGACTTGAGGAGGCGCCGACGCCTCGTGACTGTCACGTGTGGCATCAAAGTACCGCGATAGCGATTCGAGAGCAGCCGGCTGACTCAGCCGGCACAGTTTCTTCAGAGCGGCTGCAGGAGCTCTGATGACCACATGACTGTTTCACGATTGGCCAGATTCACCGCATGACAACGATCACGTGTGTTTTGGGTTTATTCTAACATCCTGAAGTCCGATAATGCTGACAAATCTGTTTTTAGAACAGTAAAAGTGTTTTTACTGTAGTCGCAATGTTATATTGAGTCACATTTATCATAAAACACTGATAAAAGCATATATAACCCCACTTTATTAGTATTTAAATAGTATATGTTTATGTTGATCATTATTCTTGTTCAGATGGCGCTGTATTAAGCAGTATATGAAACGTGTTTCTGTTGCTCATAAAAACGCTTTTGAAAAATCTGTGTATTTGATAAATATTGCATTTAATTCACTTCATCTGTGATAGTGCATGCAAACATCGCGAGAGCGTCACTAACGAGAGCAGAAAGTGTCCGACTTGACAGCTCCGTTTTCAGCTCCGCCCGCGACTGCTCTCGGCTACTCTCGTTGATCGCCGTCTGTAGCGATAGATGAAGTTGAACACACCTGGTGAATTTGTTTCCCATCCCGCGGGATTCCCGAAAAAATGTCAGCCTCTAATACCTAGCTGAATTGCACTGTAGGGGGCGAGAACGAGTCTTCGAACCTGTGTGTATGCCTACTGTGAAATTACCACATCAAACGTGACGTGCTCCTTCGCTTTATAGGTAGGCTACGTTATGTAATTTTAAATGACATAATTTAATTTAATTACTTAGCCTATTAATTACCACGACACCACAAATTACCACCACATTATGTTTGCTTCTTGATGATTGCTAGTTGTTACTACTAGTAGTGAACTTATTCTGATTTGGAAACAGGAGATGAGCCCCTGGTCTAATGCGCCACCTGGCTTGAGAAACCCGTTCTCAAAGACTTACTTTTAATCATTATTTGGGTAGCACACATATTCTGAATGCCTTCGGCAGAATTCAAATGAGCCATTTTAATCTAGATTAATCTAGATTAATTCCAAGATTACAGTGAGATTAATCTAGATTAAAAAAATTAATCTATGCCCACCACTAATTTATATATATGTACAATTTTATGTATTAAGTTATATAACCTATCCTACAGGGTCACTTGGTTATTCAATTTATATAAATTATATAAATTTATATAAAATTAAAATATTACCATTAAAAAATATCAACAATTTCTAATATAATAATAATAATAATAATAATAATAATAATAATAATAATATGGTAAAAATTAAAATTAATAAAATAAAATAAAAAATGTGTGTATGTATATTCCATAATTAGTTTATCCTAAATAAAAGTGTAAATTCATGGATTTAATGCATGAAAATGTTCATACAAAGTTTTTCATGCATGTTTAATGAATGAGACCCATTTTCATCAGAAAATCTCTTGTTTGCATCTTCTGGCCTGCTGGAGGACAGCGATTCAGTTCATCTCCTCTGCATGCCTGCCCTCGGTCACTGAACACAACCCCCGAATGAAAGAAAAGCCAGGAACCTGATATCACAGGAGAACAGGGAGACAAAATACTCTGGCAGAGGAAGGGAACAAAGGGATACAGATGAAAAAATAAGAGATGATAAAAAAACAACAGCACAAACGCTGCTCTAAATGGAATATTCACTTAGGAGATTAAGCGTTCTTTAGACTTTAAAGCCGCGCAAGAACTTCAACAAAGCTTGCTAATAAATTAAGTGACAACCAAACACGCTGACCTTTAGTGACGCCCTCCTAAAAACAAACACGTAACCTGACTTCACTACAATCTGGATGAAGAGCTCTTCCTTTATCCTGCACTGGCTCTGTCGTTCTCTGTGTTTACAGCGACTCAGCTCATCTGACGCCAAAAAGGCTTAAGACCAAATCATAAACACAATTCTCATTCCTTAATGCCAGACAGCCGCCGCTACATATTATCTTTTGTTTTATTATGCAGAGTGTTTAGCATTCTCTCATTTGTAGACAATAACTCTCACGAATGTTGCATCTAAATGCAGGTGCAAACACATCCATCTACTTGACTCAAACAAACTTGCACATCAAAAACATAAGCATAAACACGTTTCCAAACACAGTCATATGTTAAGCAGATTAGGTAAGTTCATTAGACAAGATAATAAATTGATATCTAGCTTTCCAAGCTACTCATAATTGACAATTTACAGTCGATTAAACAATCTACCAATTCAAAACAATTGCTAGCTACACTTCGAGCTACAAACAAAAAGAAAACAACACTGAATCAATGTAAAAAGTTGATACATATTGCTTTTTATATGAGATCAGAATATCATAGTTTGGTCTGTGCTCTTGTTTTAGACTTTTAATTTGTAGTTTTACATATTTAACAAACAGTATTTATTAAACACAAAATAAATTAGTGTTTTTGAAAAAGTGACTGATTACTGTTTGCATTAAATATGAATTTACTACTAAATTGAGCTGAATCAAACTGTTATTGGCTGTAGAGCTGAAATCGAATTTGCTTCATAATTTATTAATTTTACATTTGTTGTGAAGCTGCTTTGAAATAATCTGTTGTATAACGCGCTACATAATTAAATACATAAACCAAATTATGACCAATAAACTGAGCTAAAAAAAACATTTTTTTGTAGTCTATTCAAAACAAACTCAACACAGACAAGCCTTTCATTTGCATATGGAAACGAGGTGTTCATATGCAATTCTATGCAAAACAACGATCTGTAAGTAACCAATCTCAGACCCATCAGACTATGATCTCATTCATATATGCAATATTCGTGGTCTGTAAATATTCAGCCAAACGCACCTGTAAGCTGCACTCTATTCCAGCACAAACATAAAAATTTTAGGTTAAATGCATATTTTAGCTGCTCAGTTCTTCATCCTTTTAATCACCTTTCAGCATTTGCAATTCATTTTAGTAGTTATAAGGTGTGACTAATGAATTTGAAGTGATATAAGTATTCTATATAATCTCACAATTAATAAGGTCATAAAACTGCATGCGCGGTAATTAGAAAGGAATTAGAAAAATGTTGCTTTAAATAGCTTAAATTGAGTCATTGCCGTGACTTGCCAAGCACTCATTTATATAACAACAAAAAAATCTAGTGCACTTTATTACAAACAAAGACACATTGTTCACCAAACAGCAGTAAGATCATATAAACACAGAGAAGTGCATGACAACCGGTGTTAAATTCAAGTATGTGAATGGGATCACTGTACCTGCGCTGACGGAGTATCAATGTGGATGTTCTTCTGAATGCAAAAGTCTCAGACTGAACTAAATCAACCTTTAGTCAAACATCCAGAGCTACCAGAAATAAATCCCAGAGCAACAGACTACAAACCGACACTGACAGGGGAAGAACAACATCTCTGTCTTTCTCTCTCGCTCGCTTGTGATCAAACACTGGTGACACATCAGAGGCAAATTACTGCCGTCCTCTCGGCCAATCAGAAGAGCCGCAGGCCTGAACGAAAGCCACAGCGGTGATGTCACCGAGCAGGTTCCTCTTGTCCTGCCTTCAGGCTAACTCTCTCCACTTGTTCTACCACTTTTTTGTTCTCTGTCACTTTTCCTCGTTCAAGCTCATGCTAATGGACATTTAAATATTTTTACCTGCTGTGACTCAGTCAGTTTCATAACAGAGCTCATGTCCCCATTTTCACTCTCCATTGTGTGAACGGTGAGATATAAATTCAGAATTCAGAATGTTTTCTTGCAATTCCGGGTTTACAGGTTTTTTGAGTTTAAATCACACAATTTCTTTTAAATCTCACAATTCTAAATTCAAATCTTACAATTCCGAGTTTAAATCTCACAGTTCCGAGTTTAAATCTCACAATTCTTAGTTTAAATCCCAATTTCGAGTTCACATCCCACAATTCCAAATTCAAATCTTCCAATTCCAAGTTTAAATCTCACAATTCCGAATTTAAATCTCACAATTCCGAGTTCAAACCTCACAATTCTGAGTTCAAATCTCAATTCCGAGTTCAAATCTCACAATTCTGAGTTTAAATCTCTATTCCGATTTTAAATCTCACAATTCTGAATTTAACTCCCACAATTCTGAGTTCTTGCAGTTCCGGGTTTACGGGTTTTTTTAGTTTAAATCACACAATTTCTTTTAAATCTCATAATTCAAATCTTACAATTCCGAGTTTAAATCTCACGATTCTGAGTTCAAATCTCACAATTCTTAGTTTAAATCCCAATTTCGAGTTCAAATCCCACAATTCCAAATTCAAATCTTCCAATTCTGATTTTAAATCTCACAATTCCCGAATGTAAATCTCAATTCCAAGTTCAAATCTTACAATTCCGAGTTCAAACCTCACAATTCTGAGTTCTTGCAATTCCGGGTTTATGGGTTTTTTGAGTTTAAATCACACAATTTCTTTTAAATCTCACAATTCTAATTTCAAATCTTACAATTCCGAGTTTAAATCTCACGATTCTGAGTTCAAATCTCACAGTTCCAAGTTTAAATCTCACAATTCTTAAGTTTAAATCCCAATTTCGAGTTCAAATCCCACAATTCCAAATTCAAATCTTCCAATTCCGAGTTTAAACCTCACAATTCCGAATTTAAATCTCAATTCCAAGTTCAAATCTCACAATTCTGAGTTCAAATCTCAATTCCGAGTTCAAATCCCACCATTCTGAGTTCAAAGCTTACAATTCCGAGTTCAAATCTAACAATTCTGAGTTCAAATCTCACAACTCCGTGTTTAAATATCACAATTCAGAGCTTAAAATTGAACAATTCCGAGGTCAAATCTCACGATTCCAAATTCAAATCTTCCAATTCCGAGTTTAAATCTCACAATTCCAAGTTCAGATCTCACAATTCCGATTTTAAATCCCAATTTCAAGTTCAAATCCCACCATTCCGAGTTCAAAGCTTCCAATTCCAAGTTTAAATCTCACAATTCCAAGTTCAGATCTCACAATTCCAATTTTAAATCTCACAATTCTGATTTTAAATCCCAATTTTAAGTTCAAATCCTGCCATTCCGAGTTCAAAGCTTCCAATCCCGAGTTTAAATCTCACAATTCCGAGTTCAAATCTCACAATTCTGAGTTTAAAGAATACAGATTTTTACACAAAATAAAAATGACGATAAAAAAAATAAAAAGTTAACTGCAACAAATTTCTGGAAATCTGGATTAGGCATAAAACAGTTAGTCTTCAGAATTATTTATACATGTGAAAATCATGAGAATTGAACAAATATTTGTAATCTAGGAATCATGTCTTACTGTCAGTTTTTCTGCTGATAGAGGGATAAAACAACCTCATCACCTTGCAAATGGTTGTCAAAAGCAAAAATGCTACAAAATGCATCATATTTTGCAAGAAAGTGTGACACGCTTGAGCAATACAGGCACTATTTTTGGAATCAGCAGACCAAAATGAGTACAAAAAGAAGTATTGGATTTCATTCAGCAGTGCGGTGTTATTTATATATAAGGCTCTTGGATTGCTCTAACAGGTGGGAATAAGGGAAACCTGTCCTATTCCACACCTGTTTTGAATCCTGCGCCCTGCATCTGTGTGTAAGCCGCCTGTCACCATAGAAACATACAAACCTTGACCACCACAAAGCACTCGGTCCAGACGACGGGGGAGGAATCGGCTACAAATTGTGTTTGTATGTGGGTGGAGGAGGGTGTTCACCACACAGAAGGGAACAAGACGTAATCAGCAGCATTTGGGCCTGAAAGGCTAAAATTGTTTGCATTGGATGCCGCAGTAATGTGATTCTGACAGTGTGTCCCAACTAGACACTTTCCAGCATCATGTATTTGTTTGCCCTCCTTAAGAGCAAAATGCTAAGGTGAAGCAACAGCTAATAAGAACATACAGTGTTTGATATTTATATACCTAAAAAAAATAAATGAATAAAATCAAGATTTTTGTCTTAAATCTCTGTACTGTTTTAAAATTTATAAATAAAATAAAATAAAATAAAGAAATGAAGAAAAGAAAAACCTTGACCATGTAATTAACCTTTATTCTTAAATCAATTAAAAAAAACTATTTGCCAAAATACTAGGAAAAATAAAAAATGAAAATAATTTTATGCAGTGTAGCATAAAAAGAAAACATGCATAAATCATTAAATAAATAAATTAATTAGTTAATAAGTGCATTAATTAATAAATAAATGAATTAATATGGTATGAATCAATGAATAGCAATTTTATAAACAAATAAATAAGCTTATAAATAAATGATTTAATAAAAACAAAATATATTAATAAAAAATAAAGGATGCATAAATCATTAAATAAATAAACTAATGAATAAATTAATAAATAAGTTAATAAATAAATGAATTAAGAAATAATCAAAATTATGGTATGTATGAATAAATTATGGAATACATAAAAATTAATAAATAAATAAGTAAATAATTAATAAGCTGATAAATAAATGAATTAACGAATGAATGCATGGATGAAAGCATAAATTAATGAATGAATTAATAAGTAAATTAATTAATAAATACATTAATATGGTATGAATTAATGAATAGCAAATTAATAAATAAATAAATTAATTAATAAGCTCATAAATAAGTTAATAAACAAAAGCAAAATAAATAAATAAAAATGAATATATGAATCATTAAATAAATAAAGTAATGAATAAATAAGTTAATACAAATGAATTATAAATGAATTAGTAAATAATAAGCTAATAAATGAATTAAATGAATGAATGAATAAATGAATGCAAAAATTAATGAACTGATTAATAAGTGAATGAATTAATAAATGCATTAATTACTATGGTCTGAATTAATGAATGAATATAAAATTTTTAATGAACGAATGAATAAATAAATAAAAATGAATTAATATTTTGAATGTTATTAAATGAATAAGCTCATAAATAAATGAATTAATAAACAAAATAAATAAAAATAAAGAATATAAATTATTTGATAAATTAATAATAAATACGTTAATACATGTAGAAATATATAATCAAAATGATGGTATGTATGAATACATTCATAAAAACTAATAAATAAACTAATTAATAAGCTAATAAATAAATGAATTTAATAATGAATTAATGAATGAATGCAGAAAGAAATTAATCAAATATTAAACAATAAAATGTAAAGTTTGACGAGTTTTTGACGAGTGTCACTGAAAGTGTCAATGAAATAGTGTATTTCAAAATCATAACTAAGTATTTATGCAGCGACAGACAGAAAAATCAGCTCAATTCAACTCCACTTCACTAGCTCTGCTATAGCTTTTTGAGAAGCTCTGTTATCAGTCCATAAACAAACAAACAGCCAAAGCTTTGTGCAAAGCAATTAAGAGTTTTTCTCCATTTCTCACAGTTTCTGACAACCTCATCAACAGGACAAGTGAAAGGCCTCACAGTAAACACTGTTTGTTTAATGCACAAGCCAACCTCTCAGTCTCCCAGTCTCATTTGTATAGTGGTCTGGCAGAGCGCACCGAAACGCGTTATGCAACATCACAAGCGGTGTAATTGCCATAATAATACTGATCCATTTCCCTGTGTTAATATAAACAAACCAAAGGTGCCTGCTAGTATCTAATGCCCCAGCCAGCCCATAATAAAACAGGTCCACATAAAGTCCATGTGATCAGTGTCAGGTGTGTGCAAAGGTTCAGATGTCCAGATACGTGCGTGTGTGTGTGTGTGTGGTCAGGTAGAGCCTCACCTAGTGCATTACGTCTTATTAAACCACAAACCCGCCCTTGAAACACGCACATGTGCATGTTCACGGTATGACACACGTGCAAATGTTTCATTAAGCGCTTAGCGGGTGCAGTTAAATCCTAATTCACTCAGCTTCATGCTCACAACCTAAGGCCTTGCTTGTGTTTAAACTCTCTGGACTGGTCAGGTCGCATTTTCAGACTTATTTTGCTAACACATAATACTTAAGGCCCTTATATGTAAGGCTTTATAAAAGTATTTTAATGCATTAATAATGCCTTGCAATGCACTTCATAATGCATGGCATAATATCACGAATAACTAAATATCTTGCAATGCATTAAAACACGTCAAACATCCAATTTCAGATTAATGCATTTTAAATTTGGTTTCAATTCTGAAAAGATGTAATGCATGAAAGCGTATGTTGTGAATACTTATATAATGCATTATACATGTAGGCTGGAAGTAAAGTGTTACCAATATTTCTTTTGTTATTAATTTGGTGCTTAAAAGGAAAGAAATTAAAAGATGCAACAGATTGAAATGGGCTTTAGCATGCTGATCAGACTGCCAAGAGTTAAAACATTTAAGACATGCATTAAAAATTAAATAAATGCATTTTAAATTAAATAAAATTTCATGTACATGCTGTATATAATACATAGCATATCTGCTTGATTGCTTGTATCATTGCAAAATGAAATTATATGATCACCCAGCTCTAGTGTGCTAAATGCAATTACAAGGCATGAACATATTACAATATTCTAAACATTAACAAGCATTTTCTGAAAATCTGCTTTGAAACGTGCATTGTAAGCACTAAACAAATTTAACTTGATCTCGAATTGATATGACAGCACAGTATGATTTATTGTTGCATAATGCATTATCTTTCACATACTAACTGATATCAGAATGTACTGTGCAGTGAACTAAGATAGATATATCTTGTGTTTCTTATGCCTGTAATTAGTCTTTCAATGCGATGAGAGAGAGAGAAGCAGGCAGGTGTTAGGCGGAGGTTCTTGGCACATAAGCATCATTTAACAAGACAATGTTAAATATTTACAGCGTTCCTGAGTGTCACATTGGAACAGGCTATCTGTTTTAGCAGTAAGAAAGGTTATTTCTCTCTCTCACCCTCATAAAACGGGTTATGAAGGAGAAAAACAGAGAGAGAGAGAGGTTTGGAAGAGACTGAAACGAATTGAAAAGCAACATTTTTTTTCTTCGCATCATGTCAAAATGAACTTATCTCAGCTTCAACGACGAAGTTGACGCCTAAAGTTTGAAAAGGGTAAATCACGGCATATTGAAATGACTGTAATTTTGAGGTTTCGACATGTAAAAAGCGTCCAAATGTCCTCGTAGAACTTGTAATTACAGCTTGTAAGATGGGACCACGTGACCGCTGTACCACCTGACCACTGCAAATTCTTTTAGGCGTTGATCGAAACGCATAATTGCTTGTCCGAGGACGTGAACAGCTTCAAATAGAAAGTCACGTGTTGTCGTCTCGAGCCTACAGTAATTACGACTTGGCGTGAAGGCAGCATTGTTTCTTCCACATAAAATATATAGAGACTAAATATATAAAAATATTAAAAATGAAGATATTAATATATATATATATATATATATATATATATATATATTGCTGTATATAAAGAAGTCGTTTCTGCTCATTAAGGCTGTGTTTATTTGATTTAAAAATACAGAAAAAAGAACTGTAATTTTGTGAAATATTATTGCAATTTAAAATAGTGGTTTTCTATTTTAATATATTTTAAAATAGAATTTATTTCTGAGATGCAAAGCTGAATTTTCAGCATTATTACTCCAGTCTTCAGTGTCACACGATTCTTCAGAAATCATTCTAATATGCTGATTTATTATCAATGCTGGAAACGGTTGTGCTGCTTATTTTTTTTTTTTTGGATACTTTTTTTTAGAATTCTTTGATAAATAAAAAGTTAAAAAGTACAGTGTTTATTCAAAATAGAAAGTTTTTGTTACAATATACTCTACTATTCAAAAGAAAAAAAAAGAAATTAATACTTTTATTCAGCAAGGATGTGTTAAATGGCTAAAAAGAGATAGTAAAGATTTCTATTTTGAAAAAATGCTGTTTGTTTTTTACTTTTTATTCATCAAAGAATCAAAGAAAAAAATTAAGCTAATTAATTATCAACATTGATAATAAATCAGCATATTAGAATGATTTCTGAAGGAACATGTGACATTGAAAACTAAAGTAATAGCTGATGAAAATTCAGTGCTGCGTCACAGAAATAAATTATATTTTAAAGCATATTAAAATAGCAAACCAATATTAGAAATTGCAATAATATTTCACAATATTACTGTTTTTTCTGTATGTTTGATCACATAAATACAGCCTTGATGAGCATAAGTGACTCCAAGCTGTTTTCATCTTTTATTCTACAACATAAAATGCATCAGTAATACCCCACTCATAATGCCTTAAGTTTTTATGCGTCTTGAAATCAATAATTATCTAAATTGGTCTACACAGGTTGTCTGGGACATTGAACATCATCACACCGAACAGAAAAACTCATATCCGCTTTTACAAACTTGCTGTATTTATATTTGCACTCTTGCAAACTATTCTAAACTATTCTTATTCTTAACTATTTAAATAAGGATTGAAAATATGTGACCCTGGAACACAAAATCAGTCGTAAGTCGTATGGGTATATTTGTAGAAATAGCCAACAATACATTGCATGGGCCAAAATTATCCATTTTTCTTTTATTCCAAAAATCGTTAGGATATTAAGTAAAGATCCTCGAAGATGTTTTGAAAAATTTCCTACCATAAATATATCAAAACTTAATTTTTGATTAGTAATATGCATTGCTAAGAACTTCATTTGGACAACTTTAAAGGTGATTTTCTCAATATTTAGATTTTTTTGCACCCTCAGATTCCAGATTTTCAAATAGTTGTATTTCTGGGCAAATATAGTCCTCTCCTAACAAACCATACATCAATGGAAAGCTTATTTATTCAGCTTTTCGGTGATATATGCACATCACAGCTCAGAAGTTTGTGATCAGTAAGACTTGTAATGTTTTTTAAAGAAGTCTCTTATGCTCATCAAGGCTGCATTTATTTGATCAAAAATACAGAAAAAAACCCCAGTAATAATGCAAAATGTTATTACAATATAAAATAATGGTTTTTATTTTAATATACTTTAAAATATAATTAATTCCTGTGATGCAAAGCTGAATTTTCATCAGCTGTTACTCCAGTCTTAAGTGTCACACGATCCTTTAGAAATCGTATGCTGATATGTTAATATGCTGATTTATTATTAAAATTATCAATGTTGGAAACTGTTGCACTGCCAAATATTTTTTGGAACCTGTTATTCTTTTTTTTTCAGGATTTTTTGATGAATAACAAGTTAAAAAGAACAACACTTATTCAAAATATAAATCTTTTCTAACAATGTAAATTTATGCTATCACTTTTTATTAATTTAACACATCCTTGGTAAATAAAAGTATTCATTTCTTTCAAAAAAAGAAAGAATAAAAATTTACTGACCCCAAACTTTTGAACAGTAGCGTATATTGTTAGAAAACCTTTCTATTTTAAATAAATACTGTTCTTTTTAACCTTTTATTGGTCAAAGAATCCTAAGCAGCACAACTGTTTTCAACAATGATAATAAAAGTAATAAATCAGCATATTAGAATGATTTCTAAAGGATCGTGGGACACTTAAGCCTGGAGTAACAGCTGATGAAAATTCACCTTTGCACCACAGGAATAAATTATATTTTAAAGTATATTAAAATAAAAACCATTATAACATTTTGCAATATTACAGTTTTTCTGTATTTTTGATCAAATAAATGCAGCCTTGATGAGCATAAGAAATGTCTTTAAAAACCATTACAAGTCTTACCGATCCCAATCTTTTGAGCAGTGTACATCTCAATTAAAAAAATGACCCTTATGGCATGGTTTTGTGGTCCAGGGTCACATATATTTAAAAAAAATAAATAAATAAGGATCGAAAGAGCTGTCAGACACTTAATGGTGGTGAAAATGTGAAAGAATCATTAACTTTTGCTAATCACAGACCTTATTTTCTGTGATTCTCCAAAGGCTGAAGTAAAAATCCAATCATTAGTTCAACAAATGATGTGAGTTTGGGGAAACTAGTTTGAAAACAGTCATTATTATAGCAATTCCAATTGATATCACCACTGGTTCATAAACTCTAAGCTTCACCTTGAAGAAAGAGCAACATCTTAGCAAAAACATCATTTAGGACATAACTACATAAAAAAAAAAAAAAAAAAATCTAAAATCCTATTTGCATGCAAAACCGAACACAAGCGCATTAGTCACGAATGGTTATTCCATTCCACTGTGAATCATTCACGTGTTTCACATACCTGTCTGATTCAGCAAACGCCTCTGAATCCTTCATCTAATCTGGACTGAGACCTGATCTCTCCAAGCATTTGCACAAGCTTGAATCAGCACTCTCAAAAGTTGCTAATCGGCTATAAGAGGCTTTAGGATCGTTTCCGCTGGACGTAACTAAAGATCTCCGCGTTTATTTGGACCCAGTAGAGTCTGGTCTGTTCATGAAGCGCCAGCCGCACATCACTTTAACATCTGCGAGAACTGATGTTCTCCGACAGCGTCCTCCTTTGACACACAGTCCCAAGTCCTCGCGCTTGTATAACGCTTCCCGAATGGCAAGGCGATGATGTCATAGGCCACACGGCGACCGTTGCCGGGTCCGCCGGAGCTGTTGCTTAGACTAAAGACGGGCTTTTTAGATAAGTGTAAGGGACTCTGACAGGCAAGAGAGATCACACGAGGCTTAACAGAGTCAACATAGAAAACGACCTCGGGAAAACAAACTGATTGAAACCTGGAGTCCCTGAGTGTGTGTATGTGTGGAGCTTTCTTTTGTGCTTTCTTTCCCTCCTTCCCACTGATGGTTGACCTCTGGACTCGTATGTAAATCAACATCCTCCTTCAGCAGACTGAGTTTCACTGCTGAGCCTTTATGATATACTCTATCGTTCCCATAATTAGGGAGTGTAAATAATGAGGGATTTTTAAAGGAGAAGTCCACTTCCAGAACTAAAATACTCGCCCCCTCGTCATACAAGATGTTCATGTCTTTCTTTCTCCAGTCGTAAAGAAATTATGTTTTGTGAGGGGAAACATTTCAGGATTTTTCTCCATAAAATGGACTGATATGGTGCCCTGATTTTGAACTTCCAAAATGCAGTTTAAATGCGGCTTCAAATGATCCCAAATGTGTTTGTAAACGATCCCAATCGAGGAAGAAGGGTCTTATCTAGCGAAACGATCGGTTATTTTCATTAAAAAAAAAAGCGCTTTCGAATCCATTCAGCCGATCACCGGGTCTGGCGGTAGCACTTTTAGCATAGCTTAGCATAGATCATTGAATCTGATTAGACCGATTGAATCTGATTAGCATCTCGCTCAAAAATCACTGTATTTAATGACGATATTTTTCCCATTTAAAACTTTACTCTTCTGTATTTACATCGTGTACTAAGACTGATGAGAAATGGAAAGTTGCCATTTTCTAGGCTGATATGGCTAGGAACTATACTCTCATTCTGGCGTAATAATCAAGGAATTTTGCTACCTTACCATGGCTGCAGCAGGCGCAATGATATTACGCAGCACCTGAAAGTGACCGGCACTAAGTTTGTGTAGATGCAGAGTTGCAGCCGGCAGAGTTGACGGCTGTGTAATATCATTGCGCCTGCTGCACCCATGGTACGGCAGCAAGGTTCCTTGATTGTTACGCCGAAATGAGATATACAGGGGTTGGACAATGAAACTGAAACACCTGGTTTTAGATCACAATTAGTATGATATTGGGCCTCCTTTTGCAGCCAATACAACATCATTTCATCGTGGGAGTGACAAATACAAGTCCTGCAAAGCAGCCAGAGGGATTTTGAGCCATTTTCCTCTTGCAGAACAGTGGCCAGGTCACTATGTGATGCTGATGTGGGAAAACGTTTCCTGACTCGCTCCTCCAAAACACCCCAAAGTGGCTCAATAATATTCAGATCTGGTGACTATGCAGGCCATGGGAGATGTTCAACTTAATTTTCATGTTCATTAAACCAGTCTGTCACCAGTCTTGCTGTGTGTATTGGTGCATTATTATCCTGATACAGAGCACTACCTTGAAGGTACAATGTTTGAACCATTGGGTGCACATAATGAAACTTTACACTCTGCTCTAACTGGTGTAATGTACAGTAAGTGAAGATTGGGCAAAAGACAGCGCAAATATAGCCATGGGACCTCCAATACTATATTGGCGAGTGTTTCAGTTTCATTGTCCAAGCCCTGTAGTTCCTAGCCGTATCAACCTAGAAAACCGCGACTTTTCTTTTTTCGTCCGTCTTTGCCCACAATGTAACTACAGAAGAGTCAAGTTTTAAATAGGAAAAATATCGAAACTCTTTAGTCATTTTTGAGCGAGATGCTAACGGTCTAATCGGATTCAATGATCTATGCTAACCAGTGTTGGGCAGTAACGCATTACTTTGTAACACACTACTGTAATTTGATTATTTTTTTACTAACGGAGTAATTTAACGAGTTATAATTTCCAAATGAGTAATCAGAGTATAGTTACAAGCATGCGTTACCGCTGCGTTACATCATTGCCGACAGAGTGTGATTTATCATGTAGATTATAAAAAGGGTGTTGGCTAGCACAGGTGACGTCTTCTACCTGAGACCTACTTTGACTAGTAAGTGCCTGTGAGGAGGATACTACCAATGAAAACAGCATGGAGAGAGGAAAGTACGCGTTCTGTAACTGGATAATACAATCATTATTTTTAGTTTATTTCTGTCAAAGGCAAGAACATTATTGTGCGTTGTCAATTAGAGGGGAAGAAATCCTTTTCAACCATGAAAAACTGAAAGGGCAACACGGCACATTAAAACCTGTTGAGAACGTACCGGGTGTGGAGAGCAACGCATCAGCTTCTACTGTCGTACCACGCCGCTCTCTGTTGCGTCGAGTCCAGCGGGAGTGCGGGTCTCTTATACACTGGCACTGGACTCGACGCAACAGAGAGTACAAGACTTGCGCGGTACAAGACTTGACGGCGTGGGTGCGGGGGGCAGAGACTCGTGTGTGCGGGATGCGATAGAATAAAATGATTTCTGGGACTCCCGCAAAATAGAACTGTCTAAACATAAAATATCTAGAACAAATTAATTGCTATTCATGTATTGCACAAAAGCAACAAGAACAACTATATAAAACAAAAACGATTAACACGCGTAAGCATAGGCAGAGTTTCTATTTATAACACGTGTTTGCAGCGTTGAACAATGTTGATTTCTGAAATGCAATGGACAATCAAAGAATCCACTCACCGCTCGAAATGCCGTGCATTCTGCAACAACACACGCAGCAGCCTATTGCTTTTAGTTAAAATAACAGCGGTTTGTGAATGTTGATGCTTTAATAACAAATATTTTATCGGAGCGTTTATGCTGGGATAGTAGGCAACACACAAGTTCACTATTTCACGTAAATTTCATGGATGTACAGAAAAAAAGTAATGAGTAATGTAACTAATTACTTTTGAAATAAAGTAATGAGAACAGTAATTTGATTACTTTTCAAAGGAGTAATCAGTAATCAGCAATTTAATTACATTTTCAGAGTAACTTGTCCAACACTGATGCTACGCTATGCTAAAAGTGCTAGCGCCAGACCCGGAGATCGGCTGAATGGATTCGAAAACGGTAAAACGGTAAAAAAACAATGAGCCTATTTTCAAAAAAAGTGGAGTGTTCCTTTAATCTCAAACGCTCATCTTGTCTTGCTCTCCCTGAACTCTGTGTATTCTGGTTGAAGACAGTTAGGGTATGTTGAAAAACTCCCTCAACTTCAAAAATCATTTCAAAATCATCCTACATCGCTGCAGAAGTACCGACCCAGTCTTTGCAAAGTGAACATGCAAAGAAGATCAAACACCCTTAAAGGAACACTCCACTTTTTTTGAAAATAGGCTCATTTTCCAACTCCCCTAGAGTTAAACAGTTGAGTTTTATCGTTTTTGAATCCATTCAGCTGATCGCCGGGTCTGGCGGTAGCACTTTTAGCATAGCTTAGCATAAATCATTGAATCCGATTAGACCATTAGCATCTCACTATAAAATGACTAAAGAGTTTCGATATTTTTCCTATTTAAAACTTGACTCTTCTGTAGTTGCATCGTGTACTAAGACTGGCGGAAAATGAAAAGTCGCGGTTTTCTAGGTTGATACGGCTAGGAACTATACTCTAATTCCAGCGTAACAATCAAGGAACCTTGCTGCCGTAGCATGGGTGCAGCAGGCGCAATGATATTACACAGCCGTCAACTCTGCCGGCTGCAACTCTGCATCTACACAAACTTAGAGCCGGTCACTTTCAGGCGCTGCGTAATATCATTGCACCTGCTGCACTCATGGTACGGCAGCAAAATTCCTTGATTATTACGCCAGAATGAGAGTATAGTTCCTAGCCATATCAGCCTAGAAAATCACAACTTTTCATTTTCCGCCAGTCTTAGTACACGATGCAACTACAGAAGAGTCAAGTTTTAAATAGGAAAAATATTGAAACTCTTTAGTCATTTTATAGTGAGATGCTAATGGTCTAATTGGATTCAATGATTTATGCTAAGCTAAAAGTGCTACCGCCAGACCCGGTGATCGGCTGAATGGATTCAAAAACGGTAAAACACATCTGTATAACTCTAGGGGAGTTGGAAAATGAGCCTATTTAAAAAAAAAAGTGGAGTGTTCCTTTAAGAAAAAAGGTAAAATAGCGATAAAGGATGATTTTGAAGTTAAGGGAGAACAAAAGTTCAGGGAGAGCGAGACAAGACGAGCGTTTGACATTAAAAAGTATATAAATTCTATTATTTTTATGAAAATAACCGATCGTTCTGCTAGATAAGACCCTTCTTCCTTGGCTGGGATTGTTTACAACTGCATTTGGGATCGTTTGAAGCCACATTTAAACTGCATTTTGGAAGTTCAAACTCGGGGCACCATATCAGTCCATTATATAAAAAAAAAAAAGGAAAGAAATGTTTTCCTCAGAAAACATAATTTCTTTACGATTGAAGAAAGAAAGACATGAACATCTTGGATGACAAGGTGTGAGTACATTATCTGTCAATTTTTGTTCTGGAAGTGGACTTCTCCTTTAAGTATTTGGGTATAAAGCCTGGAATGACCCTTGTTTCCCGCTGCACTGAACAACACCGTAAAGATAGCCAGTCAGATTGTAGCTTCATTTTTAGTTGGCCCTCAGTATCACCTCCCAACATCTTGTTTCCTTCTTTCCCTCTCTGTACCTGGGAATCGCAATCCTTCTCTTTTCGCATTTCTCCGTGTTCTTTCACCTCTGATCTGGAGTCGGTCTGGGTGAACGTGACACCCACACCGTCCTCACACAACCAGGTGTGACACAATGCCTCCCATTATAAGAGCATTATCCAAACTGAGAGGGGCCTTGTGTGTGTTCGAGTGTGTTTGTGTGTGTGCGCACCTCGCTGTGTAAATTGCAGTGTCTGATGTCACTGTCAACCCATGCCAAAGACTCACACTCGCTCTCGACATAAGGAGAATGCTTTCGGAAACATAGCCTATTTATATGTATATTAATTCATTATTTATTTATTTTATTTTAAGAATTAAATGCATATTATTCATTTAATAAATAAATATTTACATGCTGCAACTATGCATAAAATAACTGCAGCTGAAAATAAATTTTTCTACATTTCTCTGCTATGCAGTTGCAATTATTTTAAGAAAGAACAGCATGTATATAAATGGATAAATAAAAATAAGTGAATAAATAAACAAATAAATATTTACATGCTGTTAATTCCTAAAATAATTGCAGCTAAAATTTTCATATTTTTCTAGATTTCTCTACTGTGGAGTTGCAATTATTTTAAGAAAGAACAGAGTGTAAATAAATGAATAAATAAAAATAACTGAATAAATAAATATTTATTTACTGCTGTTAATTCTTAAAATAATTGAAACTGAATTTTTTTTTCATATTTTTCTTTATTCCTCTATTATGCAGTTGCAATTATTTTAAGAAAGATCAGCATGTAAATAAATAAAAATAACGGAATAGATAAATAAATATGGACATGCTGTTAATTCTTAAAATAAAATAATTGCAACTGATTTTTTTTCTGATTTTTCTAAAAAAAATTTCTGCTGTGCTGTTGCAGTTATTATAAAAACAGCATGTAAATAAATGAATAAATTAAAATAACTGAATAAATAAGTAAATATTTACATGCTGTTAATTCTTAAAATAAAATAATTGCAACTGATTTTTTTTTTCTGATTTTTCTACATTTTTTCTGCTGTGCTGTTGCAGTTATTATAAAAACATCATGTAAATAAATGAATAAATAAAAATAACTGAATAAATAAATAAATATATACATGCTGTTAATTCTTAAAATAGTTGAAACTAAACATTTTCCGTATTTTCTGAGATTTCTCTATTATGCAGTTGCAATTATTTCAGGAAAGAATAGCATTAAATAAATGAAGAAATAGAAATAACTGAAGAACTGGATGGATAAATAAATAAATAGATATTTGCATGCTGTTAATTCTTAAAATAATTGCAACTGTACATTTTCTAACAATATTCTAGATTTCTGTACTATGCAGTTGCAGTTATTTTAGAAAAGAACAGCATGTAAATAAATGAATCAATAAAAACAACTAAATAAATAAATATTTACATGCTGTTAATTCTTAAAATAATTGCAACTGTACATTTTCTAATAATATTCTAGATTTCTGTACTATGCAGTTGCAGTTATTTTAGGAAAGAACAGCATGTAAATAAATGAATCAATAAAAACAACTAAATAAATAAATATTTACATGCTGTTAATTCTTAAATTAAAATTGCAACTGAAATTTGTTCATATTTCTTTGTAGATTTCTCTATGCAGTTGCAATTATTTTAAGAAAGAACAGCATGTAAATATATAAAGAAATAAATAAAAATAACTGAATAAATATTTACATGCTGTTAATTAAAATAACTGTAACTGAATTTTTTTATTATTATTAATTTATCTCCTATGCAGTTGCAATTATTTTAAGAAGGAACAGCATGTAAATAAATGAATCAATAAAAATAACAAACAAATAACAGAAACAATAACAAATAACAGAAATAAAAAAAAAAACAATAACAGAAACAAAAACAGAACAAAAATTATTTTATTAAAATAAAATAATTGCAACTGAATTTTTAAAATACAATTTTCTAGATTTGTCAACTATGCAGTTTAAATTATTTTAAGAAAGAACAGCATGTAAATAAATGAATAAATAAAAATGACTAAATAAATAAACATTTACATGCTGTTAATTCTTTAAAAAATGGCAATTTTTTCATATTTCTAGATTATGCAGCTTTTGTATTTTCAGAATTAACAGCAAACAAACAAACAAACAAACAAATAAATAAATATTATTTACATGCTGTTAATTCTTAAAATAACTGCAACTGGAAATTAAAAATAGTTTCAATTAATGTAAATGTATTTGCAATTAATTTAAAAATTAATTACGATTAAACCAAAAATTTAAAATTTAAAGACTTTTCTGAAGGAAATATGAGGATGGACTTTGTTCAAATGTTTATTTAACTGTAGTGATGCTTATCTCAGCAAAAATAAATAAATAAATAAAAGTTATGTTATTTATGTTATTTATTAAATCTTTAGAAACACAACAGAACAAAATATAGAGTTTTTTTTTTTTAAATCAAATTATGTAAATGCATTAAACAACTTTAAAAGAATAATTAAAAAAAGGGTAATCATTTACTCATCTTCATGCCATTCAAAACTGTATGGCTTTCTTTTTGCTGTAAAACTAAAAAAAAGAATATTATTTTACAAACTGTCATCTTTTCTGTCCACACAATAAAATTCAAAAGTTCCAATTTTTTTTCGGACCCCATTAACTTCCATTGTATAGACAATGTATCAGTTGAAACATTCTTCAACATTGTTTCAAACATCAAAATGTGAATGTTAACCCTTAAATACATACTTTTCCAAGTAAAGATTCACTTTAGCCCTGGAAAGCTTTCACAATCATGTGTGAATCACCCAACTGAACTGTTCTTCAGAACTGCTGCTCTTAACTAACACACATCGTGTACCAGAGCTGAAACCACAACACATGCGATGCTGTAAACCACACGGTATTGCTCACTCCTGTAAGAACACAGGCGTCTTTGTGTCGTCAGCGATGCCAGTGCTCTGTAACCTATATCTGAGTGTGTGTGTGTGTTTGTGTGTGTGTGTGAAACTCTCTCAGGAGACCAACTCTGCTCTGCTCCGCCCCCTAGAGGCCTCACCATACACATCCACCTGTCACCATGGGAACGCTCCACACCTGCCAGTTTCACCTGTAACTCAGGCCCGTATCGTGTGTCCAGCATCACTCACGTGTGCTCTCAAAACATAACTCATGCTTTTAATGGGTTAACATGCCAGGGATCTAATGGCAGCCAACAGTAAGACAGCATCAGACCAGTATGTGTCTTTATCAAAAGGAAAGTGTTTTCTATTTTTAGTGGTGTTAAACACGTCCACCCTTCTGCAGTCATGTTGATAATGGCAGTGCCAGGCTAGTTTCTGCACCTCCTGTGTTTAGACAAGACTGTAGGACCAGCACACTAAAGCATGACCTCATACAAATTAAGCAAAATAGAATGATTGATAAAACTGACATAAAGAGAGAATTACAGTGTCTGCATTTCTTGTCCTAATTCATGTCATCATGACCATAACTAAGCATCAGCACCAAAAAAACCTACAAAACTAATTACATATAGTGTATATATATATACACCACTAGTCAAAAGAATGATTAAGATTTTATAATGTTTTTGAAGTCTCTTCTGCTCACTAAGGCTGCATTTATTTGACCAAAATGACAGTAACAATGGTAATATTGTGAAATATTATTGCAATTAAAAAAAAAAGTTTTCTATTTGAATATATTTTAAAATGTAATTTATTCCTGTGATGCAAAACTGAATTTTCAGCATTATTGCTCTAGTCTTCAGTGTCACATGATCCTTCAGAAATTGCTAGTTTACATCTCACAGTCTCAAAGTTAAGCGAAAAAAGTCATATTTATATCTCGCAATTCTGACTTATAACTCGCAATTGTTTATATCACAATTGTGAGGGAAAAAAAGTCAAAATTGCAACTTTGTATCAGGCATTTCTGAGAGAAAAAAAAGCATGAATTGTGAGCTTATATCTAGCAATTCTGACGTTATAACTCACAATTACTTTTCATATCACATTTCAGAGAAAAAAAAGTCAGAATTGTGGGAAAAAAGCAGAATTGCAAGATATAACTCATGTTTGTGAAAAAAGGTCTGAATTGCGAGTTTATATAAAAAAACAGATTTGCAAGATGTAAACTCACAATTCTGAGAAAAAAAAGTCAGAACTGCGAGATATAATCTCGTATTTGCAAGGAAAAAGTCAGAAGTGCGAGTTTATATCTTTCAGTTCTGAATTTATATCTCGCAATTCCAAGTTTATATCCTAATTCTGAGAAAAAAAAAAGATTTGCAAGATGTAAACTTACAATTCCAAAAAAAAAAACGTCAGAATTACGAGTTATATTATGCAGTTCTGAGAAAAAAGTCAGATTTTATAGAGTTTATATCTCGCAATTCTGACTTTATAACTCGCAATTGTGAGTTTATTCCATAATTCTGAGAAAAAAAGTTGTGTAAAAAAAGTCTGAATTGTGAGATATAAACTCGCATTTGCAAGAAAAAAATCTGAATTGCGAGTTTATATAATGCAGTCCTGAAAAAAAAAGTCAGATTTGCGAGTTTATATCACAGTTCAGAGAAAAAAAGTCAGGATTGCAAGAAAAAAAAAATCAGAACTGCGAGTTTATATAATGCAGTTCTAAGAAATAAGTCAAATTTCGCAAGATTTGCAAGATGTAAATTCGCAATTCCAAGAAAAAACATCCGAATTGTGAGTTATACCATGCAGTTCTGAGAAAAAAGTTTTATGCAGTTATGCATATCATGCAGTTTTTATAGAGTTTATATCTCGCAATTCTGACTTTATAATTATATCATAATTCTGAGAAAAAAAAAGTCAGGGTTGCGAGAAAAAAAGTCTGAATTGTGAGATATAAACTCGTATTTGCAAGAAAAAAAATCTGAATTGCGAGTTTATATAATGCAGTTCTAAGATAAAGTCAGATTTGCGAGTTTATAAATCACAATTCTGACTCAACAACTCACAACTAGGAGTTTATATCCCAATTCTGAGAAGAAAAACAAAGATTTGCAAGATGTAAACTTGCAATTTTGAGAAAAAAAAAAAGTCTGAATCACGAGATTTAAACTCGTATTTGCAAGAAAAACGTCAGAATTGCAAGTTCATATAATGCAGTTTTAAGAAAAAAGTCAGATTCGCAAATTTATATCTTGCAATTCTGACTTTTTAACTTGCAATGAGTTTAAATCCCAATTCTGAGGGAAAAAAAAAGATTTGCAAGATGTACACTTGCAATTCTGAGAAAAAAAGTCAGAATTGTGACTTTACATCTTACTAATCTTTTTTTTTTCCCTCAGAACTGTGAGATCAATTTTTCATTTTTATTCAGTGGTGGAAACTGGCTTCCATATAGCAGTGTTTTTCCATTGCAACAGAAATGTAATAAAAGCTCTATAAATAAAAAAAAAAAAAAACTCTGTGTACAACTTTATTGCAAACACCCACTTCATCTTAGCATTGTTGCATAGGATCTTGCATTGGTAAACACCATCAGAAAAGGTAAATATCTAGTTAATGTAAACTGTATGGTTAGTAGCGCAACATTTATACAGAACTCAGCTGATGTTCTTCTAAATCTTATGTTCAAACATCCAGTCAGATTTTACAGCATGAAAAATTTGTTTAATAAACCATCAGTTAACAGGTGTGAGTGAGGAGAATGAGGAAACGCTCGCACTAACAAAGAGTGTTTGGAAATGATCAACCTAAATAGCTATTTCAAGATCTACAGCTCTGCTGTGCTGTCAATAAACTATTATAAATAACCTAAATGAAGAGGAAATGATCTTGCCATACACTGCCATTCAAAAGTTTAAGGTCAGAATTTGTTTTTTTTAAAGAAATTAATACTTTTATTTAAAATGTTGAATTGTTTAAAAACAACTGTTTTGAATGTTTGAATGATTTGTGAAGGATCATGTGACACTGAAGACTGAAGTAATGATGCTGAAAATTCAGCACCACATCACAGGAATAAATTACATTTTACAGTATATTCACATAGAAACCAGTTATTTTAAATTGTAATATTATTTCACATTTTCACAATTTTTATTGCATTTCTTAATCAAAAAATGCAGACTTGGTGAACAAAAGAGACTTCTTTTAAGAATCGTTAAAAACTCCAAATTTTTGAATGTTAGTTTATCAAAAAAAAAAAAAAAAAAGAACAAACTAAACAGGTCTTACCTTCGCACCGTGAGCCGCAGTGTCTTGTAGGATCCTTTAACGAGAGATATGGCCTCCTGTCTCCATCCGCTCAACTCCACCTCATTAATGACGACCACTTCGTCTCCCGCCTGCAGGGGGTGCTGCAACAGAGACGCCTTCCCGCCCTCCTCTACCTGCGGGACGTTAAGAAAACACACAAACAGACCGTGAGCGCTCTGTGCGGTAACAGATAGAGGCTACGAGGGCTCTGCGAACCAAATTAAAAACACATGGACGCTCAGCGCCCCCAGTAAAACCCGCCCAGAATTCAAAGAATGTTTTCTTTGGACCTTTACGCCTACACATTCAGGGAGTCTCTAGACACTAATATTTTGGTCACACAATCCCTCGTCCGGGTCGGACGGAGGATGCAGTCCCACGTTACAAAAAGCTCAGCAGCATCCAGACAACATAATATCTTTGTGCACCTGAGAGGACTCCATTCACTCTTTTACGGCTTCTAAACAATACACACTGCACAAGGCGGTATTCACACGCAGGAAATGTAATGTTTAGATATTGCGAACACAAAGAAACCTCTGTAAATCCCAAGCAGCATCTCAATGTGGACAAAGAAAGACAGAATTGGATAGATAAGATCGGTTAATGCACTGTTTTCTTCAAAACATGTACAAGGTGTTTCACGCATATTTGTTTTGACGACGAACCTCCAATACACTAAAGAAAATCCTGTCGTGTGATGGTAAAATATTCCCTCTGGAAACCGATGTATTTATGTGACAATAGCAGTTCAGAAGAGTGGTCTGCATTTCAGTTGTTTAGATTGTGGCTCGCGTCAAAAAAGTTTAAAGAGTTTCTAGAAATAGCACTCTTATATATTTACTTGAATTTAATGGCATTTTTACCTTGGCTTAAGCATCTTGATATAAAACAAATGGTTCTGGTCTAGTGTTGTTGTTGGCTGAAACTAAAACTTTATAAAAATCTAAATGAAGCTGAAATATAAATATAAGATGAAACATCTACCTAAAGCCTAAAACCTAAAATTTAAACAAAAATGAGAAAAGTTGAAGTACTGAAATTACTAAAACTAAAACTAAAATAATAATAAATTAAAGCTAACTAGAAATATTTTTTTAAAAATAACAAAAATGAAAAAAGCACAAAATGACTACAACTTAAGCTAAATTTATAAAGATAAAAAAATTATCAAAGCAATTAAATTTAATTAATTAAAATTACATTAAAACCTAATAACATGACAAAAGTACAAAACAAAATTACTAAAACATAAACTAAAAAAAAAGGTAAAAAAAATAAAATAAATAAAAATAAAGCTAAAAAAAATGATAAATTTAAATTTAAACTTAAAAAAAAACTAAATTAAATTAAACCTACAATTAAAAATAAAGGCAACAAAAAAAGAATAACATGACAAAAGCACAAAACAAAATTACTAAAATAAGATAAAAAATAAACTAAAATTAAGATAAAAATAATAATAAAATAATAATAAAATTGACAAAAGCACAAAACAAAATTACTATAATTGAAACTAAATTTAAGGTACAAAAAAAATAAAGCTAAAAAAACTAAAAAAAAAGACAACAGAAAAAAAAAAAATTACTTAAAATAAACCTAAAATTAAAATAAAACTGTGACAAAAGAACAAAACAAAATGACTAAAATAAGATAAAGCTAAACTAGCTAAACTAATAAAAATGACAAAAGTACAAAACAAAATCATTTAAACAAAAAATAAGGTAAATCTTAAAAAAGTCAAATGCACAAAAAAAATTACTAAAACTGAACCTAAACTTTACATTAAGCAAAAAACCCTAAAAAACATGACAAAAGCACAAAACAAAATTACTAAAACTTAAACTAAATTTAAGATAAAAAAAAAAACAATTAAGCTAAAAAAACAATAAAATGACAACAGCAAAAAACAAAATTAAATTAAACCTAAAAACTGCAAAACTAAATTATTAAATTAAACCTAAAAATTTAAATAAAGGCAACAAAAAAGAATAACGTGACAAAGACAAAACAAAATGACCAAACTAAGATAAAAATAAACTAAAATTAAGCTAAAAATAAAGCAAAAAAAAAAAAAAACAACTAATAAAAATGACAAAAGCAAATAACAAAGTGACAAAAAATAAAATAATAATAATAAAAAAATTACAGTAAAATTGACATGTACAAATAAAAGCTAATTCAAAATATTAATAAATGATATAAATGATAAACACATTCCGGGACCAACAAGGATGTAGAAACTCATCCTCTGTAAAATCTTATACTTCCGTGTTTGTTAGCATTTATTGGAAACTAAATACAGAAGTAGCCAAAACAATTAGTTTGCATGAAGCAAACCACAAACGGTGAGTCATTAGCTGTGCTTTAGTTCTGTCATACACATTATTATTAAAATACGGCACTTAAAAATGAATGTTGAGCCATATGAATTTGTATAGCGCTTTCACAATTCACGTCATTTGAAAGCAGCTTTACAGGAAGTTATAATGTAACAGGAAGTCATACTACAATGTCTATAAAGTTCCTACAAAACAGTTTAATTAAAAACTTGTGTGCATGTAATTAGAAATTACAACTTTATTTAAAAGCTAAATGAGTATATTTTTAGTTCCTGGATCAAGCCTACTTGGGAATAAAATACTAATAATATTAATATAAAATATATATATATAAAAAAAGTACTAAAATTACTAAAACTATAATTGAAAAAAAAAGTAAGCTAAATAGAAATATAAAAAACTAATAAAATTGACAAAAACACATAAAATTACTAAAACTAAAATAAAAGAATAATTATTACTAAATATAATAATTACAAAAAAATAAAATAAAATTATTAATATTTATTTATTGTACTTATATTAATAATTACTAAAACTAAAATAAAATAAGTTTAAAAACAAGTTCATGTTAAAGTACTAAAATTGCTCAAATTAAAAGTAATAAAGCTCAATAAAAATAATAAAAAATAGAAATGCATAAAAATAAAATCATGTAACGTAAATACTAAAATATTACAATTAAAATGGAAATCTAAAAATAAAAGCTAAATATTCAAAATATTAACAACCACTCTATTCATACATAATCCAAAAATTTTGAGACAGACCATACAAACTTAAGACACATGGCCTGATGGATATCGGCAAATTATATTTTGGCTTCCCAAACAACCATAAGCCATTGTAATTGGCTTTGGATAAAAAGAGCCTGCTAATTAACAATGAACAACTGCTGATTACCAACTAATAAAACCAAACCATACTGGTGGATCGCCAAGCCAATTGCACCAGAGAATAAGATTCGACCTCTGGTGTATTGTTAGCATTCCCTACCAGCAGACAAATCACTGGCAAGCAAAATAAGTCCTTCAGGAAGCCCTTTCAAGATAACACGCAGAACAAACCAGCATTTCAATCTCCTTCTAAAGACGTGCATTTGGAAATCGTCCCCAATTGTCTATCGTTTCCTGTTAAAACCTGTCCTTCGCTCAGCTCTTTCCTGACAACGCTCGCTCTCAAAAGCCCGCCGTGAGCCGCTTCCTCGCGCCATTCAAATCATGGCATATTCAGAATAATCGTACGAGCAAGCATGTCTTCCCTTTCACCGGTTATTGAGCGTAAAGCCAGGCGGCTGAAAGAAAAGACGTCTAGCGGAGATTTACTTAACACTCGGCCTCTGGGCCGTCAATAGGAGTGTTTAATTGTGGATGTGCTGCCAAGCCGGTGACAATGAATCCATTAATATGTAACTGAACAAAGCGTCTAATTCTCTTAACCTTATTTTAACCCCCGACTTCCTGGGGTTCGGGTCACTCTCAGCTCGTCTTCTATTGCCGCCACACTGTAAACAACACGCCGCGTTCTGAAACGGACGAATAAAAGAGCAGCTCCACAGAAGAGGCTGAATCAGTATTCAGGACTACATAAAGTACGGTTGGAATTGCTATGTAGGCTTTTTTTGATCATCTCTCTTCTTTTGTTGTTTTCCAGGCTCTCGCGAATTCCGCCGCTGACATTCCGCTCTCTCTCTGTGTTGGGTCTTTGCCAGAGGCCTGGGCTTTATCCTGCCCTGTGTTTGCCTGCTCTCAAGGAGAAGATGAAGGGGTACGGACAGTGTGGGGGGTCAGAGAGAGAAGAGATGTTTGGAGTAAGATAAAACCGCTGCATATTATTCAGAGTGGCACATTATTCATGCTATTTTCGCAGTATGCTGTAAATATCAGGCTTTGGGAAGCTAATTTGACATCTAGACACAAGCTACTTGTAGTAGAAGTAGATCAACTACAGTGCAACGAGTGAAGCTTTTGTCAAATATATAAATAAAATATACTATCTTATGCTACTGTTCAAAAAAGGATGCTTTAAAGGAATAGTTCACCCAAAAATGAAAATTAACACATGATTTACTCACCCTTAAAGGAACACTACACTTTTTTTTGAAAATAGTCTCATTTTCCAACTCCCCTAGAGTTAAACAGTTGAGTTTTACCGTTTTCGAATCTGTTCAGCCGATCTCCGGGTCTGGCGGTAGCACTTTTAGCATAGCTTAGCATAGATCATTGAATCTGATTAGACCGTTAGCATCTCGCTCAAAAATGACCATATATAATGACGATATTTTTCCTATTTAAAACTTGACTCCTTTGTAGTTACATCGTGTACTAAGACTGAGGGGAAATGAAAAGTTGCGATTTTCTAGGCCGATATGGCTAGGAACTTTACTCTCATTCCGGCGTAATTGCACCCATGGTACGGCAGCAAAGTTCCTTGATTATTATGCCGAAATGAGAGTATAGTTCCTAGCCATATGGACCTAGAAAATCGCAACTTTTCATTTTTCGTCCATTTTTTAACACAATGTAACTACAGAAGGGCCAAGTTTTAAATGGGAAAAATATCAAAACTCTTTGGTCATTTTTGAGCAAGATGCTATCGGTCTAATCAGATTCAATGATCTATGCTAAGCTATGCTAAAAGTGCTACCGCCAGACCCGGAGATCGGCTGAATGGATTTGAAAACGGTAAAACTCAGCTGTTTAACTTTAGGGGAGTTTGAAAATGAGCCTATTTTCAAAAAAAAAGTGGAGTGTTCCTTTAAGCCATCCTAGGTGTATGTGACTTTGTTCTTTCAGACTATCAGAGTTATATTAAAACATGTCCTGGCTCTTTCAAGCTTTATAACGTTAGTGAATGGCTGTCGAGATTTTGACGCAAAATAAAGTGCATCCATCCATCGTAAGAAGTGCTCCACATGACTCTGGGGAGTTAATAAAGACCTTCAGAAGCGAAACATTTTTTTTTTGTTTTGTGTTTTTGTATGAAAAATATCCATATTTAAAACTTTATAAACTGTAATCTCTAGCTTCCACTAGCTGTCGTACCAAAGACTTTATATATAGGAAGACTGTGCACTCCTTATACTTGTGAATGGGAGAAAGTGCAACACCCAGTATGGAGAATAAGCCCCGCCTTCTAAATGACAGAGCCAATGGTTGATTAGTAAAGTCGTTGCGTCACTGCAGCTGCTGTTAGAAGCTCCGGTTCCTATAGAAACAGGTAGTGTTCACAAACCCGCGCTTGTAACTGCAAATGCGCATTGGCTGCTCTAGCCTGAAAAATCAACTTTTTTTTAAACGATATTGGAGCATAGGAAACAACAATTATGAGGCAGTTGTTGTCGGATATCATTTGTGATTTCAAATATGAAATGTAATCGTAGGCTTGGTTCACCATTTTGGAGAGTTTTATATTTCCCCATTCAAACAGATAGGAGCTGCACTTGCATGCCCGAGAGGCGTTTCAATGGCCACCGAGTGAAATGACTTGCCTTAAAGGGACTTTGGTCGTACGCACGTTCATGAGAGAGTGGCATCCCAGCGGATGACGTAGGACGTAGGCGTAGCATAAGCTCAGATGAGAATACAGTAGTCTTGTGAGAACCAAGTTTTGTTTCTAAGCAAAACCTCTTGGCTTATATCAAAATCTTCCAATATTACGCTACGCCTACATCACCTGCTGGAACACCATTCTCTCTTGAATGCTCAAAGAGAGTTTATATAGTTTTAAATATGGATAATTTTCTTACAAAACACATTGATTCACTTCAGAAGGCCTGAAGAGTAGTTCACTTCCAGAACAAAAAAGTACAGATAATGTACTCACCCCGTTGTCATCCAATATGTTCATATCTTTCTTTCTTCAGTCATAAAAAAATTGTGTTTTTTGAGGAAAACATTTTAGGAATGATCTCCATATAGTGGTCTTCTATGGTGCCCCCGAGTTTGAACTTCCAAAATGCAGTTTAAATGCAGTTTCAAAGGGTTCTAAACAATCCCAGCCAATGAAGGAGGGTCTTATCTAGCTAAACGATCGGTCATTTTCTAAAAAAAATAAAAAATAAATAAAAATGTATATACTTTTTAACCTCAAATGCTCGTCTTGTCTAGCTCTGCGTGAACTCTGTAGATTCCAGTTCAATACAGTTAGGGTGTCTCGAAAAACTTCCATCTCAATCTCTCCTACAACAATCGTCCTAGATCGCTGCAGAAGTACCGACCCAGTATTTACAAAGTGAACATGCAAAGAAGGTCAAACGGCCTTTACAAAAAAAGGTAAAACAGTGATGTAGGATGATTTTGAAGTTGGAGGAAAAAATGAAATGAAAAATGAAATGAAAAATGAAAATTTTTTTTTTTTTAGAAAACGAAAGATTGCTTCAAACTCACGGGCACCATAGAAGTCCACTACATGGAGAGAAATCCTCAAATGTTTTCCTCCAAAAACAATTTCCTTACGACTGAAGAAAGAAAGTCATGAACATCTTGAATGACAACAGGGTGAGTACATTATCTGTAAATCTTTATTCTGGAAGTGAACTACTCCTTTAACCCCCCGGAGCCATGTGGAGTACTTTTTATGATGAATGGATGCGCTTTATTTTGCTTCAAAATCTCAGCACCCATTCACTGCCATTCTAAAGCTTGGAAGTGCCAGAACATTTTTTATATAACTCCAACTGTATTCCTCTGAAAGAAGAAAGTAATATATACCTAGGTTGGCTTGAGGGTGAGCAAACAATGGGGAAATTTTCATTTTTGGCTGAACTGTCCTGAAAACATTTTTCACAAAAATATTAATCAGCAGATTTCAGATAAAATTAAGGCTGTATTCAAAATCACTTTGAGCAAGTATGCATAAAATTCTTCGAAAGTGTCAGTAAAGACATTTATCATTTTTAACCTCCTAAAGAAATGCATCACTTTTCACAAAAATATTAAGCAGCACTGATAATGGTAAGAAATGTTTCTTGAGCAGCAAATCAGCATGTTAGAATGATTTCTGAAGGATCATGTGACACTTAAGAATGCAGTAATGATGCTAAAATTTCAGCTTTGCATTGCAGAAATAAATTACATTTTAAAATATATTTACAAAGTAAACAGTTATTTCAAATTGCAATAATATTTCAAAATATTACTGATTTTACTGTATTTCTAATCAAATAAATGCAGCTTCAGTGAGACTTTTTTTTTTCAAAAACATTGTCGATACAATTGCATCATGATATCACTCACCCTTTGTACTTTCACTGTACAGGATGTTTGTATTTGCATATACATATTAGCACACATCTAAAAGCATTCGCTTAAAATTCATAATTAGCTTCTAGGTTCATACATAGATAAACATCTGCCAAATTTCTACAAGCAAAAGCATTAGAAAAATCAATGCACTTACAATTTAATCCTGCATATACTATTTTGAACAAACAGCATGCAAATTGGGATACAGCCAGGCAGATCCATCAACCAACAGTTACTGGTGCTGACACTGCCACATACACACACATACTCCCATCTCTCTCAAGAGCAGATCTGAGTGTGAGGCGCTGAAAGAAGCCCATCAATGACATTTACACCACCCATAAGCCCCGTGCTTTCGCTCTATCTCTCCCTCTCACCCTTTCGTCCGTCACTGTCCCGCTGTATTACTCCTCTGTCTTTCTCCACAGATAAGAGCAGCTCTCAAGGCCTATAGCTCCTCTTCATCCTCCCTCCTTATCTCCGGTTTCGTCCGGGCGTCTTAACCACGCTCCGGGGCCGTATTGTTGCCGTGGTAATGGTGACAAGCTCTTAAAGGGGGAGTGAAGGGCCGCTGCTGTTGTTTGCGTCCTGCTCACTATTCAGCACAACACACTTCACAGCTCACTACGACACACAACACACTACTCACCATTGAAAACAAGACACTGCTCTACAGCACGCAACAGAAAGCGTGCTATTCAGCACAACACACATTACTGCACAAAAGAGCTACATCAGACCAAAACCGCAGAAGTATGTTAGCTCACACTCACGGGACGAGCTACAGACGGATGAAGTACGTCTCCTGTTGAGACAAGTACAGATTGCTTCATTCAGGCTAAAACTTAAAACTACAGCTGCATTCCAAATTACATACTAATTCGGCCACTGTTTCAGTCTATCGCTAATTTTTCACACAAATGCATACCTACTGTACTATGATTTGGGACTTAACCCTAATCTTGCATGCTATTTAGGACAAATACAATGTAAACTTGGGTACAGCCAAGGTTTTATTCAATCTGGATGTGAATTACGTGAGCTTTGATTTCAAGATAGACTGAATTACACTTTTAGGGTCGAACTGCACAGTGTACAGATCCTCATGTTTTGGAAACATCTGTTTCCAAGCAGAAAACATCATTGTAATCAATTCCTGTTTATGCAGTTGAACATAACAGGTACTGTATACATAAACGCAGGAGAACACGGACTAAGAGATCCCATTGTCATGGAAGCAGCGAATCCACAAACTATCTGGATATTTTGTGTTGTTTTTCTGAGAGGCTAGACTGAGAGAGACTGGAGTCGGTCAGCAGAGGACATTACTCAAGACCAGAAATCCAGAACACCAAATAAGGCAGGACGGGGATCTCCTCTGCTTTTGCCTGTTTCCATCCAAGAATTACTCCCTGTTCAAGAGAAAAACACCTCCAAACAAACAGAGCCATGCATTTTGATCCAACTTTCATATCAAGTTGTAAATCTAAAATTTGGAAAAAAATTTTACTTAACCAATAAAACGCAGGTACACACTCTCCAAAAGTGTTTTTATACTGTTATTAGTAGAACTTAAACCTTACTAATTCTCTAGTTTGATCTATGTATTGATGCTTCAAAGAACCTAAAAACCAAAACACTGATCTGAAGAACCTATAGTGTCAATTTCCAAAGGTACATATAGCAACTCAAGAACACTATAGAGTCTAAATGTTTTAAGCTAAAAATAACCATAGCTCTTAACAAATAGAGCTATTTTAATCAACTAACCTTTCATATCAAGCTGTAAATCTATCATTTGAAAAACATTTCACTTATAAAATAAAACGCAGGTACACACTCTCAAAAAATGATTTTATACTGTTTTTAGTAGAACTTAGAAGCTTCACAAAGACTTTTATTCAATAATTCTCTAGTTTGATCTATGCACTGATGCTTCAAACACTGATCTGAAGAACCTATAATATCAATTTCCAAAGAAGCATAGCAACTCAAGAACACTATATAGTCTAAATGTTGGGTTTTTGCAAAAAAATAGCCATTTTTAATTCCATGCAAACCACACTAAAGCTCACGACTGTAGAAATGGGATAAATTACACAATTAAAACCAGAGAAAATTACTCTCCATTTAAAAAAACAACACCTCTAAACAAATAGAGCCATGCATTTTAATCAAACTAACCTTTAATATCAAGTTTTAAATCTAAAATTTGAAGCAATGTTCATTTCCCCAATAAAACGCAGGTATACGCTCTCAAAAAGTGGTTTTACACTGTTTTTAGTAAAACGCTAGGCTCTGCAATGACTTTTATTCACTAATTGTCTAGTTTTATGTATGTACAGATGCTCCACAAAATCTAGAAACCAAAACACTGATCTGAAGAACCTATATTATACCAGCTCAAGAACACTATGAAGCCTAAATGTTGGGGTTTTGCTAAAAACAACAGTTATTAAGTCCATGCAAACCACACTAAAGTTGAAGAAATGGGAAATGGGACTGTAGAAATGGGATAAATTATGTAATTTAAACCCCAGGAAATAACTCAGTTAAAAAAAAAAAAAACAACAACCATGCATTTTAATCAAACTAACCTTGTAAATCTAAAATTTGGAACAATGTTCACTTAATCAATAAAACGAAGGTAAACATTTTCAAAAAGTGGTTTCATACTGTTTTTAGTAGGACTTTAAGCTCGACAAAGACTTTTATTCTCTTATACTCTAGTTGTATCTATGTACTGATGTTTCAAAGATCCTTAAAACCAAAGGACTGTTCTAACAAAACCTATTATGTCAATTTCTAAAGAAACATATAACAACTTAAGAACCCTATAGAGCCTAAATGTTGGGTTTTTATAAAAAATAACCATTTTAAAGTCCATGCAAACCACACTAAAGCTCATGACTGTAGAAATGGGATAAACTGCATGATTAAAACCCCAGGAAATTGCTCAACGTTTAAGAAAAAACACCTCTAAAGAAATCGAGCCATGCATTTTAATCAATCTAACCTTTCATATCAAGTTGTAAGTCTAAAATTTGGAACAATGCTCACTTAACCAATAAAACCATTACTGAGTCAATGCAAACCACACTCAAGCTCATAACTGTAGAAACGGGATAAATTACATGATTAAAACCCCAGGAAAGTTGAGTCTAGGGAAATTAATATTCCTACATGAGATCTTCCAGGAGAACCAGCTCAGGAATTTTTGTTCAATTTTATGATTGTAAGCACCTGCTAAAATTCATGTTGAGTCTAATTATATTTTTTCTTTCCTTCCCAGAAAACAAGTGCGTTTCTCCCCCATTGATCATTGGCCGCAGACATCCGGCTGCACGCTGACTTTGGACTGGTGTGATTCAAGGGTTCATAATCTCTTGTACAGCTAAAACTCACACAGACACACTCAGAACAGTGATAAAACTCTTATCAGTCTCAAGGGAAAAGCATTTAACCCCTGTGATGCAAACAATTAGTCTCTATTATTCTTCAAAGATCAAGCCCTTCCTCCTCTGTTTGAGCTATGACAGATTATCTACACATTTATGTCAAATACGAAGTAAGAAGGAATAAAGTAGGAATCCTCCTGTGAGGCCTGATCTAGGCGTTTCACTCTCTGGGATGTTTTCATACCCATGTGTCTCCCTGACTGCAGTGCACTGATTAGCCGACATGACTGATCAGTTCTGATCCACTACAGTGCAAAAGAACTCATTCTGATCACAAGATCAGAGATTAACCACCAGTTTGTGGTCAAGACTGACACTTCAGACCTGAACAGATGAATCCATTCTGATCAATATGACAGAAGTACAAAATTCCTCACCAAGAAGCACAAAAAACACCAGATTTTTATTAGAATGCCTCTGAGGCTTTATTGGAAACTTGCTAACTTTATTACAAGCTTCATTGCAGTTGCTTATTTGTCATAAGTTAAACTAATGTGACTAGACATGCCTGTTGCTTCTGTTGGTTTACTTCCTTGCTCTGGAGGAAATGAGTTATGTTTCCTGTTTCTAAGGAAAGAAAATACATAGGTCAGGAATTTCCAATTAATTCCATTAACATCCCAATAATAAAAAATGACCTAACAATTCACTACCAAGAAAATCTTCACCAACTACCTTACTAACTAACTTAAAACCACCCTACTTTTAAAACAGACATGAATGATACTTCAAATGTTTATAATTTATTAATATAACAGGAGAAAATAATCCCTTAATCTCACATTTAAAGAGGAACTCAAGCTCTAGGGATGAGAATATCATAAAGACTTCTAGGTCACATTACCAAAATTTTGGCAAGATTTTGTGGGAGTAAAAGAAAGCCCGCTGTGTAAGGTTAATAGCATAGTGATGTAATAAGGGCAGCCCACACACAAATCACTTTCAAACTAAGCAGATTTCTGTTTGTCAATATGGCAAATCCACATGACCATTTTGAATCTATTGTGAAATCTGTGTGGGGAAATCTTTCGACCTGAAACATAGTTTGCGGTAGTGTGGTTTCCAATTGAAATGATTGGATTTTGCCGGTGAAAATTGCTGAATAAAAGTAAATGTGACCACAACTGTACCTAGAACCAAGCAACCACCCAGAAAAGCCTAGAAAAACACCTTAAAACCAACCTGAGAACCGTATTAACATACGTGCATTGACTACTACCAACTTCTACATTGGCAGAAAAAATGTAAAATCTAAAAGCCAAATTAAACTTCTTAAAAAAACTTTAAAAAAATCAATGGAGTTTATTTCTAAAATTTACCCAAATGGCCACCATGGAATCTTGAGCTTTACAGAACTACAATGGATTGTAGAATTCCAGCGTATTATTTATTTTTTATGCTTGGGCTCCAGCCGTGTGGGAGAATTTAACAAAAGCATGTGAAACTGTTTTATGAATGTAGCAGGTCAAAATCTGTTACTCACGCTGGTCTGGATGTCACACCAAGAATCTGACCCTGTACTCAGCAATTACGCTCTAGATGCCTGAAGGACGCTCCCTCTCATTAAGAAGTGTGTGTGACATACAGACCCTACGGTCTGCACCTCACCTTAAGTGACCTTCATATGTGAAATCCACAACCATAACACGAGATGGATTTCAATAAATGCATTAGTTTTTAAAATATAATGTTAACACAAAGTGGCCCCAAAACATATGTGGATACTTATCAGAATGTCATTGCACTAGTAATATCACACCAAGTGGCATCTGCAAAGAGTATATAGAGTATACATTTTGAGATCCATCTTTTACAACTATCTTTTATCCAACTGTTACAGAAGGTTCAAACGCCCACTGATGCTTTAGAAGAAAATAATGCATTAAAAACTTTTTGAATTAGAAGATCAGGGTAAATTTTACTTATTTTGTTGTCTGGGAAACATGTAAGTATCTTCTTTAGCTTCTGAAGGGCAGTGCTAAATTTAAAAAAAAAAATGATATTTTGGCAAAATAAGAAAAATCTAAACATCTTCATTCTGTTCAAAAGTTTATACCCCTGACTCTTAATGCATTGTTTTTCTTTTTGGAGCATCAGTAAGTGTTTGAACCTTCTGTAATAGTTGCATATGAGTCCCTCAGTTGCCCTCGGTGTGAAAAGATGGATCTCAAAATCATACAGTCAAAAATGCTGAAAAACCAACAAATTGTGGGACCTGAAGGATTTTTCTGAAGAACAGCAGGCAGTTTAACTGTTCAAGACAAACAAGAGACTCATAAACAAGTATCACTAAGAAAAAAAAACAGTATTAAGAATCAAACGTATGCAAACTTTTCAACTGGGTCATTTTTATAAATTCAACTAATATTTTCTTTTGTGGACTATATGTAATTATTATTTATGTGAAATATCTTATTCAGGTCAGTACCAAATAAAAAAATAACATGCATTTTGTATAATCCATCCTATTTTGGTAAAATAATTAACATTTAGCAGATTCTGCAAGGTGTATGCAATACATTCACAGAACTAAAGTCACTTTCCAGAGCCATTTTTACAGTGACCTTTGACACCAAAATAATTTCAGTGGATGTAAGATGTTCAGAAACCCTTATTTTGCCAATTAGAGGATCATTGTGGATCAACATCAGTCAATCAGAATGATTGGGAAAGGGCCGGTGTTCGGTAAGGTCTAGTTTCAGAGGCTTGTAAGCCTCAACCATATCCATCTGGTTTAGTAGTAAATGGTTAGGATTAAGTTTATGACTGTGATTGTTTCATAAAGCTGTCGTGGATATTGATTCAGCAGTGGCCGATAAGATCACACAGGTGTCCAAGCCAAACTTAGCATAACCACAGGTGCTGCCGTCACATTAACCACATCTATAGATATATCCCACTAACATTTAACTATCAAAAAATGTGTTTTGCTTGAAAAGTGTGCTTGTGATATGTTGCCGCTTGGTTTGACATTTTGTTATCTAATACAATGACATTTCACACATTTTAAGTGACTTAAGTGACTCAAATGCATGTATCACAATTTCCATTTCACTTCCAGCCACAAAGCATGAATCCCTCATAATGTTTCTCTCCGGAGTATTGAATAACATGCTGACTGACACATTCTGACCCTTTGAGGGCTGAAGCTGTTATATTCAGGTGACAGACACACAGACATTTATCATCTGAAAGACAGGTGAGTAAGGTGATACTTTACCTTCGATATGATTAACGGCTCGTCGTGTTCAAGCCCACCTTTGAGCGTGAAACCCCAGGGCGCTCCACCCTGCAACTGAACCTCGACGAACACGAACTTTCCCTTTTGGATCACGGCACTGTTGCTGCCTGGAAAACTATTATCCATCGCTGGAATGTTGGGGAAAAGAATGGACGAGGTCGTCCCTTAGTTACTCAGTCAACCAATAAACTCCGTCTCAGGATGTTTCTTCCCAGTCAATACTTCAACGATGTGATGGGTCATTTCCTCGAATTACTTCATTCGGGATCGCCGCGTATTATAATACAATCCCGATTCTTGTTTCTAGCACCTACCTTACATCCCTACCTGCCAGTCCGACTGAAGGAACGACACCACAACTTTTCCAACCTTTCAACAAATTTACATTTGCAAATAAGCAGTCAAATCTGATTTCGTGTACCACTTTTCCGGGCAGTGGTCCTAGTTTAAACTCCGTTTGTCAGCCCTTGCTCGCTTCCGACTTCATTTTTACATCACAATAGAATTTGATTCATTTCACTGCGTCCGCAGAAAGACTGAGGCGAGCGCTCGGCTCAGATTCCTGTCAGGAAGGAAAAGTTCCTACGCGAGTTTCCAAAATCATCGAATCGGTGCGAACACGCGTTTCAGATCTTAAAATACATAGTCTTCAAGTTTTCTTTTCTTGTTGATGCGCTGAAACTCTTCGCAGCCATGGATGAGAGAGTCTGTGGTCGACCCCCCCACCTACCTAACTCCAGAGTTCATCGGAATGGTGATGCGCATGCGCGAAGCTTGCAAACCGCTCTACCACAGTGAAATAATACAACAGCTCCCGAAATCACATACTACAGTGGCTGTGACCGAAACTGGCTGACATAATGTGGTGAAATCATCACATTGTCCTCCTACATTATTCAGGGGAAACATGCAAACGGACTCTTATAACAAGTACGGTCAAGTCGTCCAATTCATATTTCACAAGTATTTTGCACGCATTCTGCTTTCTTTTCTCTCATCGGGCTTAGGTATACCAAATTACAATGCGAGTGTAACACTCCAAGATTCGGATGAGTTCATTTGACTGAAGTCCTCACCCGCAGCTATAACTGCTTAAGGGAGTGGATAGCAAGTTTTCTCGCCTCAGATAATCTCGGTTCATTCGGTTAAACATTTCTACTGTCCCAGAACTGGGCTTTAATGTTCTGTAAGCGATTTGTATTGAACAGATTACCAATCATAAATCATCTACTGTTATCTGACGGATATTACTGTAATAAATGTCTATGTTTCTTTGACAGTCATGCAAACTCTAAGCTGCGGCCGCCCTTTTTTATCCAATCACGAACGCCCTCTGCCTGTCAATCATTGTGAGCGTTCAGGTTTGCTGACTTGAGGTTTTCTGACAAAGCTTTTGTGGGTGGGGTTCTGAAGATACAGTGTGTGGTTGCACGGATTGGAGTTGTTTAATGGTGGCGTAGTTTTGTAGGCGTAATAGGCGACCCTTGGGAATTTTCAGTACCTTTTTAGAATCTCAGATTTCCATTCATTTTTTTTTAAATGTGACCTGGACTACAAAACCAGTCATAAGAGTAATTTTTTTTTTATACATCATATGAAAGCTGAATAAGCTTTCTATTGGTGTATGATGCGTGGCTTTGAAATCTGAGGGTGTAAAAAAACAAAATATTGAGAAAATCGCCTTTAAAGTTGTCCAAATGAAGTTCTTAGCAATGCATATTACTAATCAAAAATTGAGTTTTGATATCTTTATGGTAAGGAATTTACAAAATGGAACATGATCTGATTTTTGGCATAAAAGAAAAAACAATGTATTGTCGCCTATTGCTACAAATATACCCGTGCAACTTATGACTTTTTTTTTTGTGGTCCAGGGTCACAAATAAGGAATATGCTTAACATTAGTAAAATAGATTTTCATGTTTTGTTCTATAACATAAACTCTGCACAATTATACTTCAAATATGGCTGTGTGTATCACAAATCAAATTGCTATTCTAAAAACCCGTTGGATTTTCGCTCATAAATGGTCATTTTCTTCCAGGTTTTGGAAACAGGCCTATTCACTTAAGCAAAATGTCTAAAATCATTTGCACATTTAAAATGTACATAAATAAAATTTACACCATGCAAAGGGTCTAAATCCAGTGAAGTTATGTGCTCTTGTGTTGTTTAAAGCTGACTGATGATACGTGGTGAATCAGTATGCTTTAAATATAAAACAGATGTCTAACTTGTGCCCAATATTCTGGGGTGTTAAAGCAAAAGCATCTGGAAATGTGGTTTGAAAGTTGAAGATAGTGAGTTTTATTTACTTTGTCTTTATTAAATTGGATTTAGATTTTCAAATTGATGTACTGACAATTTTATTTAAAATGATGTCGACGTTATAAAATGGAAACAGCTGTAGAACTGTGGTAAATATGTCTTTTATATTAATTCTGGCCAAACCCTGATCTGTTAATCATCACCTTAACCTGTTTTTACTTGTCTCCACCAGCGGCAGCTGTAAGCCCTGACCTCTGTTTTTAAATTAAATAACACTCCCGCGGGGCAAGTTTTACTCATACTTTATTTTGGCCTCCTTACAATATTACTGAAATTTGATTACTCCAGGTATTCATCATAAAAAAGCATGTTCAGTTTTGTTTTTGGGGTGCTGTAAGGTCTTACTCCCTTTATTGGCAGCATGATCCTCATGTGAATATTCAAAAACATACTTTCTGTAAATGCAAGACCAGCTCAAGGAGAGGTAGGTTGATTAGTAAAACTCATTGTGAAAAGAGACTTTTTTTCATTTTTGAAGTTAGAAAGAATCAGTCTCTGTGTTGGTTCCTTGGTAAAACATTTTCCTGTACCTCTTTTATGGTCAATGAAAGCTCCAAAGGTACCTTTCATCGTTACAATAGCACACCTGCGGCGCAGTATAACAGGTGTGGCCACTGCGCTCAGCCTCAAGACACATCTGAACATGTTTACCAATGACATCAGACCTATGAGGTCATTTCCTGATATCTAACTTACAGAAACAGACAAAAAACAGAAAAAACAACTTGCAGAACTTTAGCGCTAAAACACATACCACTTTGACATGCATGAAATGCTCATAATAGATTTTTGCAGTAATATGTAACTCGCATAAAAGTTTTTAGTGATGTACTCATCAAATGAATACCATTCTGTAATGCATGCAAGTGGTTGCAAGTGTTTTTTTTTTGTTTTTGTTTTTTTTCATGCATGCATTTTACCATTTGGACCATCTTGATATGAGCTTCAAGAGAAGTGAAAGTGTTTTGACACCTCAGGCATGTTATATTTTTCTGTAATTGCAGTTAATGAGCGTTTATGTGAAGCAAATGCTGAATTAATCAGTTAATTAAATAGGATTTCTATTTTATTTATTTATTGAAAACTCATAAATACATAATGCAAGATCAAATCTTTATATTTTATTGCATTGATTATTGGGTATTAAAGGAATAGTTTTGCCCAAAATTAAGATTTGCTAAAAATGTTCTTACCCTCAGACCATCCAAGATGTACATGAGTTTGTTTCTTCATCAGAACAGATTTGGAGAAATGTAGCATTATACACTTGCTCACCAATGGATCCTTTGTAGTGAATGGGTGCCGTCAGAATGACAGTCTAAACAGCTGATAAAAACATCACAATCATTTAAATAAACCACACCACTCAAGTCCATCAATGAACATCTTGTGAAGTGAAAAGATGCACGTTTGGAAGAAACAAATCTATCGTTAAGAAGTTTTTATACAAGTACAAATACAAGTTCTTAATCCATAATATTGATTACTCCACTGAAGGAGTCGTTTTGTCGGAATAAGGAAAGAAATATGCACAGATCAAGCACTGTTTACAAGGAAAAAGACCAAAACCATTCTAAACAAATATGTTGTTAATTTGATGTGAGAAGACAACAGGAGATGGATTTTTTTCACTGGAGGAAGCGTTATTATTATAAACTCATTTTTCGGCCAAAAGCGACAGTTTAGAGTTGAAATGCTTTATTAATTGATTTGTTTGTCACAGATAAGCAACTTTTCACTTCACAAGACTTTATTTGATGGACTGGAGTGGTGTGCATTACTTGTGGATTATTGTGATGTTTTTATCAGCTATTTGGACTCTCATTCTGACGGCACCCATTCACCACAGAGGATGCATTGGTGAGCAAATGACGTAATGCTACATTCTCCAAATCTGATGAAGAAACAAACTCATCATGCAAATATTTCTTTAAAAAAAAGAATAATCAAACTATTCAAATAAGAGCTCAAAGGTGTTCTCTACTCAAATAAAATGACTACATGAAGACCTCGCTCTCATTTGGAAGACAGGGAGGTTTGAGTTGCCACAAACAACAGTGTTAGTACACACAAGGGCCGTCAGAGGGCGCTAAACACACGTGTAGAACGCTAATTTATTCCAGTTTTGATCTCTGAAGAGATTTAATAATTGCAGAATGAAGCATCCGACATGACACAGCACACCGTAGTTAAAAAAACAAAAGTAATACACGCACAGGCTTTAATTTTCAAATCCGGACTGACCTATAAATGTCTGGGTGGTCTCTTTACAGCGTCTAATTTTAATAGAAACAAGTTTATAATTGTTTAAAGTGCATAATTAAATTCGGGTTTGATGTTTAATTTGATTAAAATGTTTATGAGTGTAGATAATAAACAGTGGCGCTGCAGCAGACAGCTTGTTTTCCTGTATTTATGTAACGCGCACACAAACACATGAGCGCCGCGTTTGCATGCTGAGAGGTGCTGAGAGTTTGCCAATAAAAAAGCATCGGTGTTCAAAGCTTCTTAGGAACAGTATTGCATTTCAGTGCAACAATAAACAGTACAACAAACAAATACACACACTTATCCATAATAAACATATCTCATGTGTACATACATGTGAGTCAGCAGAGAGTTGCGTGTTTAAGGCTGCATTTATATAACAAAAAATACCTAAAAACAGTAATATTATTACAATTTAAAATAACTGCTTTTTAATTGAAAATGTTTTAAGATGTAATTTATTCCTGTGATGCAAAGCTGAATTTTTAGCATCTTCAGTGTCACACGATCCTTCAGAAAACATTCTAATATGCTGATTTAATATTAAAAAACATTTATTATCATCAGTGTAGAAAACAGTGTTTTTTAATGTTTTTGATGAAACCGTGATAAACCACCATTCAAAAAAGTACTTTTATTCATCAAGTTTGCATCAAATTGATCAAAAGTGATGATATGATTCCTATTTCAAATAAACACTGTTATTTTGAATTTTACGTAAATTACAAAAAAAAAAAAAAAAAATACATTTTAAAATATATTCAAATTAAAAAGAGTTTTCAATTTTAATGATATTTTACAATATTACTGATTTTACTTTATTTCTGATAAAAAAAAAAAAAATGCGTGATGAGCATAAGAGACTTCTTTCAAAAACATTAAAAGTCCCAAACTTTTGACTGGTAGTTTAAAATCGGAAAACGATCAGCACATGTGGATTTGTGGCCTTCACCCCAATTTCGCTTTGCATGTAAACACTGTTACTGGTTTATTCAATGTGTGCATGCATTGTGAGCATGACTGTTTATGTTCTGACATCAAAACAAGAGAAAACAAGATCAATCCACTTCTGATAGTTTGCTGTTTTCAGTTTATTGAACAAGCTGATTTTTTTTTTAGCTGTTTTAAACACACAATGATAAACCAAAAGTGGTCGACCGCTCGTTAAAGACCTAGTTTCGCAGTTCACGTTATCACAGTGTGTTCAAACAGTTCAGTGAGTGCTCAACAAAATCCCTGATCCATCCAAAACCCACTAAGCAAATTAACTTTATGATGAAATCGCTGCACTTCCTTTTTGGCCTGAAATTGCTTCAGAGTACTAGCTTCTAGTGCATCAATATTTAAACAAGCTATCAAAACTTAATTTTGCATTGAAAACATACTGCAATATCAGGATGAATACAGATGTTTTGCAGTGTAATAATCAGGCTGAAGCAGGTGTGACACTATAACCCACTAAAGGCCGACAGCGGAGTGGGTTTGCTCTGTTATCCAGGGAGTCTATTTCTGTTTTCTGGCCTTTCATGCACACTATCCTTTTATAGCGCGATCTGTTGAAGGGCAACAGCAGTCATGTGGCTATAGCAGTATGAGAGAGAGAGATATGTTTTATTAATAGTCTCAAGTGCAGCGAATTTCCATTAAAGCCAGTAATGCTAGAGTGTGTAAGCGTCTATATGGAGGCACATGAATTTTAGAGTGTGTGTGTTTGTGTTCATAATTGGATGAGCATGAGGGTGATGTAGTTATGGACGTCTTGATATGTCAATGTGCTTTAACACAAATGAGAGCTAGAATGGAGAAGAAGGGTCACTAAATAATGTCAGAAGTTTCATTTCGGAGTGAACTGCTCCTTTAAAAATTTTAGTGTTGTGTTGACACTCAGTGCACTTACTACAGGGATGGTTTCCCTGGATTTCAAGGACACAATGGTGATTAGGTAACTGAGCAACATTTCAGTTCATGAATCATCCTTTAGCAGGGTTAGAAATGAAGACCTTTGGGATACAAGGAAGGATTGTTAACCCTTGATATACCACCAGGCCTATGATATGATACATCAGTTTCCACAAAAATACGAAGTAATAATGCTGAAAATCAGCTTTGCATCACAAAAATAAATTACATTTTAGAATATATTCAAATAGTAAGCAGTTATTTTAACTTGCAATAATTTTTCACAATATTACCGACTTTACTGTATTTTTATACCAAAGAAATGCAGCCCTAGCGAGCATATGACTTGGTGAGACGCCTGCATGAGAGATGGATTGAGAGGTCAGAGGTCAAACACTGCAATTCAAACCCTTCAACCTCAGCATAGATCTAAAATGTCATACTTTGTCATATGATACATAAACTCCCCTCTGGCTGTGTGTCAGGGTCCCTCTCTGGTGTCAATTGGTTGTAAATTTTGTTGGTTATAGAAACTCACGAGAATAAAGTGCAGCCTGCGGGGTGTAAATGAGAAACCTATTAAAAGCAATAGCATTGAACTCTTTTACTGCTTGACACACACACTTTAACGCCTTTAAAATAAACACATGCTAAACGGCCTGCGGATAAGAAACAACACAATAATGCAAACTAATTCAAACTCATCCAAATATATAATACCAAAGTATTACTGTAAAATTTACTCATTATTCAAACAGTGTCATGGTATCTCAGTTTTTTTTTTTGGAAAGGTCAATGACACAATTTCTACAAAATATTGTATTTATGTGGTACTGCATGAAAGATATTTGATTCTGTGCTGTGAAATTTATATTTTGCATAATAGCTCTTGCTATTTCATGCATTTAGCAAAGCACCGCATTGACTATTTCACGTCCAGGACTGAAATTGACATTTTATATTTGGATTCATGCATTTGAAGCAACTTACAATGCATTCCAGGTATATATTTTATCAGTGTATGCATGGTTATTCCTGCTGAGAAAATGCTTAAACTAGCCCAAAGTAAGTTTGCAGGTCTTCCCTGGTTGGCTAGATAGTCTCTTAGCCTCTAAAACCAACAAAGCATACCAGCCTCAGCAGTAAAAACAAACTATTTGTAGCCACTTTAAACATTTTCTTTTATAGGGATAAACTAGGCCACTGAAAGCCAAACTTCTTTTAGACTAAAGTCAGAAGTCCTTTCTCTCTGAGGAAGGCTGGGATATTCAGAAATGACCTGTTTTCTATCTCTGTCTGGAGCCTTCATCAAGATGAATTACTAAATGAATGTATTTACTGTTTAATGACAATTTAGATATTTATGAGCTGTTCTTTTGAGCTTTCTGTTCACTGAAGAATCCTGAGAAAAATTTCCAGCAAATTATGAAGCAGCACAGCTGTTTTCGTCATTGATAATAATCAGAAATGTTTCTTGAGGAGCAAATCAACATATTAGAATGATTTCTGAAGATTCTGGAGTAATGATGCTGAAAATTCAACTTTGCATCACAAAAAAAATTGCATTTTACAATATATTCAGATAGAAAGTAGCTGTTTTAAATGGTAATAACATTTCACAATTTTACTGTTTTTACTATATTTTTGGTGAGGATTAGAAACTTATTTAACATTACAAAACTTACTAACCTCAAACTGACCAGTTTAGACATTTACAAGTTGCAGAATGCGTTGCACGTGCTTTCACTGGCGTATATTTGTCTAAACTAACGTGGTTTTCATTTTTAGGCTCTTTATCTCTCTCTTTTGTTTGAGTTTGCTCATTTTCTGACCTTAAATTACTCCTCCTGTTGTGGTAAAATTAATCATTTACAGTCCTGTGGGCTCTGGCAAACTCATGACGCCACATAAGCAAATCCTCCAGATCTGTTTATATATAAATTCTGTGAAAAAAGAATACAATGATGTCATAAGAAAGAATATGGAATCTTCCATTACATTTAGAATGTTCCATCAAATGTCTCATCCTTCCTTTAAACCCATAAATGTTTCATGATCTAAGAGGCCAAAGTCACTGTCTGTTTGGGGAGTAAAACAGCAAATAACGCTGCAGTGGAATAAAGCTAAAATAAGCACCGCAATATAACGCCGTATTTTCATTAGGACAGCAGAGTCGGGTTTCTGATTACGGTAGTTTATCATATTGTCCACACGTCAAGGTCACCAAAAATCATTTGTTTTAAGCCAAGCTGTATTGGCCAAGAAAGTGAAATTGATTTTAGTTAGTATTGACAGTTGTGTACAAACTTTACAGACTTGCTCAGTCAAAAAGAGCTTCTGTAAGCATCTCTTCAACCTGTCCTTTTCTTATCGAAAAGAAAGAAAGATTAACACTAAGTTTCAAAATGTCAATTTTTGTTAATGATCTCATGATCTTTACTTGCTTGAAGTAAAAAAGAATTTAACAGTGAGGCACATTTGCACAGGACAATGACTCATTGTCAATATAATAATTTTTTTTTTATTGAATTAAATCATTTGCTGAGTGACATTTACTGATTGACAGTTAAACATACGTTTAAAGGTCAGAAACAGTGTTACACCTGAATTTCACATTAAACAAAAACAATTGAAGCCATAAGACAAATAAACATATTTAGGTTAAAAGTGTAAGCAGCAAAGGTTATTCATTTTAAGGCAATCGTTGTGAAACAATAAAAAATGTATTCACATTTTTTTTTGTATAATTCATTGCTATCTAAACTAAAAGCATAAAATCTCTGTAAATACTTAATTAGAGTCTGCCACATGCAGTTGACGGTGATGGCAAACAAAGCTACGGTGATGTCGTCGGCAGAAATGCTGATGTCATTGTCACTGATTTTAAATGATGTAATAGACTTAAAGGAACAGCAGCTTTCAAACTTTAAGGAAAGCCTGTATGCAGACAGTCCAAGCTGGGATTTGGGACGGTTAAGCTGATTTTATGTCAGCTTTTAACAGATTAGAGTAAGAGCTGGATGCCAAACTGCTACGTAGAAAATTTAGTTTTTGGCTGGTGGTTGTGCATTGCTCAAGCAGTTCACACAGCATTCATTACTGGACAATCATATCACAGGCTTGAAAAATACTCTATGCAAGTATGTGAACGCTAAAGTTTCTAGCAATTCAAAGTATAATGTGTTCTGAAATGTGTCAGTCATTTTAAAAGCAGTTTAACTAGGTGTTGTATTTTCATAGTGTTTTATAATGCATTAGCATGAATTGATTTCTACAGTCGGTTTTCTTTTTTAGATCAACATGTGCATAGCTAGAAGCCTGAACTATTAAATAATTCAATTAAAATCACATTTTAAGGAAACTGACTTCCCCTGAGAACTGAGGTTTCTAATGCAATCATGCGTGCATGTACAGCGGGACTGCATATTTGCGTTCATGTCTGCATTTGTGCACTTGCATAGAGTATGTTTCTAAATCATGAAAAGATCAGTGTGATTCTTGCAACATTTTAGATAAAAATAATATTTCACACACAAAACATTTTGCGATATGCTTTAAAAGAGATGTATTCAACCTCTGGAAGCATTAGGATTTTCCCTTATACATGACAAGACTTTGATTTTTTCAATTTTGGTACATCGCTGTTACAGGATTATAGTTTTGAGGGCAGACACTTTTAACTGGATATAATCAACACATTTATTGCCGTAAAAAAGTGCATATTTGTAATATTATAATCTTATTGCTATAGTAACAGTTCCACAGCCTCATGCTTTAATGGAATAATTCAGTAATAATTAGTAATATTAGAATATAATCATACATATTGGATTTCAATAATGCACTATGGATTATTATTGCTGTAAAGAGTTGGAAGAAGATAGCAGGGCTGCACGATTTGGGGAATTTGCACAAGCTTAAAATGTGATTAGAAATTGAGGTTTGATGTGCTTGTTAGTGCTGCAATGTATTGATTATACACTACCAGTCAGAAGTTTTTGAACAGTAATTTTTAATGTTTTTTTTTTTTTTTAAAGAAGTCTGCTCACCAAGCCTGCATTTATTTGATCCAAAATACAGCAAAAGCAGTAATATTGTGAAATATTTTGACTATTTAAAATAATTGCTTCCTATTTGAATATATTTTAAAATGTAATTTATTCCTGTGATCAAAGCAAAGTTTTCAGCATCATTACTCCAGTCTTCAGTTTCACACGATTCTTCAGAAATCACTCTAATATGCTGATTTGCTGTTTAAGAAACATTTATTATTATTATTTATTTATTTTTTAATATTTAAAACAGTTGAGTACAATTTTTTCAGGATTCTTTGATAAATAGAAAGATCCAAAAATCAGCATTTATCTGAAATAAAAAGCTTTTGTAACATTATGCACTATCCCATTCAAAAGCTTAAAGTTTTCTTTTTTTTTTTTTTGGGGAAAAGAAATTATAGAAATTAATACTTTTATTTAGCAAGGATGCTTTAAATTAATCAAAAGTGATGATAAGACATTTATAATATTACAAAAAATATTACTTTCTATTCATCAAAGTAACCTGAAAAAATCTACTCACCTGTTTTCAACATAATAATAATAAATGTTTTTTAAGCAGCATATCAGAATATTAGAATTATTTCTGAATGATCACGTGACTGGAGTAATGATGCTAAAAATTCAGCTTCAAAATCACAGGAATAAATGATATTTTAAAATATATTGAAATCAAAAACAGTTATTTTATTATTATAGTCAAAATACTTCAAAATGTTACTGTTTTTGCTGTAATTTGGATCAAATAAATACAGGCTTGGTGAGCAGAAGAGACTTCTTTAAAAAACATTAAAAATTTTACTGTTCAAAAACTTGACTGGTAGTGTATATAAAGGAATAATGATAAAATTAATAATAATTGTTGTTGATATTAAATATAAATTCAAAATTTACAAAAAACAAAATAAGAAATATTACTATTGCAGTATTAGACTGTAAAATCAAAAAATTGAATATTTAAGAAAAATTATATAATAATAATAAATTAATTTTATATTACAATTAAATGATTCTCATTACAAAATAGGAAGATGGATGGCGCATTTTGCGCACAAACTGTTTTTTCGTTTACTGCATGTTGTTATTCTTCACATTATTTTCCTATAGCAGCTAATGACCCGGAAGTGACCCGTTAAAGAATAAGGTGGGTATTTATTTATTTAAACTGCAGCCGTGATGTGATTTTCAATTGTATATTGATTATTCGTGCAGCCCTAGACGATAGTCACCTCTGAGTTCAACAACATCCCCAGCACTTATCAAGATAGACGTCTTCATCTTGGCTTGTTAAAAAGAGAAAGCGGTTTCCACACTCCTCCCAGCGAGAGATCCTTCCGTCTTCCACCAGGACGAACTTCCACTCCACCTGGCTCTCCACAGGGAGGCTGATAGTGTTGGCCCAGAAGCCGTCCTTGGCTTTCTGTAGTGGAACAAATCTCTCCCAGTCCCCCAATTCCTGCAGGCTCCCGGTAACAGCCACCAGCTGGCTAGGTGAGTATGTGATGTAATGAATCCTGAAGGTCACGTTAACCGCTTGCGATAAAGGCGGAACGGTCGCTACTCTTTTATTCGCCGGTTCTTCTTCGTCGTTGGCTAAACCAGTCTTGACTTGCCCCTGTTGCATCTGTTTTTCTTCAGTTGCAGTTGGCATAAGCCAAGGAAGATCTCTGAACTCTGGTGCACCTACATTTAGCCACTCGTTATTGTCCATAATGGCATCCATGATGCTGATCTCATTCTTTTCATGTTTTTTCTCTGCATCCTCTTCATCAGTTTTCTTTTTTTCTTGTGAGAGGCTCACCTGTGTTGAAGATCCACCCATGAATGTATTATCAATTTGGAAACCCAAGTAGTTCTGGAAGTCAAACCTGCTGCTGTGGTTGACCATCGTTTCCACGGCCGGACTCAGGTTTACGGCGTCTGTGGCGTAGCTTCCACTATGAAACCATGGCTGGCCTTTCATTTTCTCCATCGAATCAGTCTTCTTATCACAGCAACAGCAATCAAAGTTATTTGTTCGTGGAAAACGCCAATCATGATGGTCTTCAAACTTCTTGCTCGTGTTCTCCTCGTCTTCCACTGTTGGTGTTGTGATGTGTTCCTCTAATTGGATCTTACTGGCATTGGATGGGGCTTGGTCTAAAGAAGAATTGCTTTGAGTTGTGATGTGATCTTGATGTCTCTGATAAATGATCTCCCGAGCGCTTTCAGTTTCAGACGGTTCGTCTGTTTCTAAACTTACAGATTTGTCAAGATATTCCTCAGTTTCCTTATTGACAGAATTCCCCAACTGGGTCAAACCTACACTTACATCATCCAAAACCTCACGTTCACCATCATCGTCATCTTGCTGAATATGTTCCTCACATTCTGTGTTTTCATCAGGATCCATTTCCACACACTGATCCAAATCAGAATCTGTTTTATCTCCCATTTCAGGTTCCAAGTCTGTTAGAAGCTCATCTGTAATCTCCTCCAAGTCCTTAAGAGTGCTTTCATTCAGGTCTTTCTCTGGCACCTCAGTAGGAAGAAGCATGTTGTCAGTGGATGAGAGGTTAGTAGATTCACTGCACTTCTCCTGCTTTTCATCTCCTAGAAGAGAACAAAAATGCATTACGTCACCTGTGCTTCAAGTGATCAAACATTTATATGGGTGCTTTCTATCGCTTGACATATTTTTCATCCTTATTTTGACTCAAAATGTTATTGCTGAATTAATGTTTTCATTGATTTAATGGTTGTTAAACAATATCTGTAAGGAGAAAAACAATCAGTTCATGGGAAAAGTGCATGTCACTGTTTTTAAATCCAAAAATAGTCAGTGTAATTGGCCTGCAGTTGAAATAGGTTACTTACTGAGGGACCTTGGTAAGTAATAAATCAAACCAAAAACCATCAGTAACCGAGCAGCGTAAAACCACGAGAAAAAACAAACTTTAAGACTAAATAGATTTGCATCTAGTATCTGATTATAGCATTTAAGTGTATGTTTCAGGCATTTGTCTCTATAAAATGAAATGCTGCATCAGAGCTGCTTTCAACTCTGCACTGTCACGACGCTCGGTTCATCTTGTATTCTTGGCAGCTGAAAACGAGAGTCACTGTCACTTTCAGCCAACCCCCGAAACAGCATGCACAAGATCGTGGAATATAATAGCCAGCAAACATTCAGACACGACAAGGCTTCTTTTCTGCCTCTGCAGTGTAAAGACCTGTTAAACGGTTAGATGGTTAAAGAGATATTAGAAAGAAAAGACTGATCAGAAGTCAGTGTGCAAATAAATGCGAAAAAAAATGCTGAATTAAAAAAAAAACACATAAAACTCAAAGCTGCAGGTTTGCAGTGCTGCAAAACTTTGGGGTCTGTCAAATGTTTTACATTTTTTAATGATACAGTAAGAACAGTACTGTGAAATTGTTACTGCATAAAATAACTGTTTTCTATTGGAATATATTTTAAAATATATATGAGCACCAATGGTGCAAGGACCCTATTGGAATTGCTCAGCTGTTGTTTCTTCATCTTCCGAATGAATGGCCTTTTTTGATGGCTTATGCTCGAAAACTCATAAAACTTTGCACACATGCTAAAAGTGGTGAAAATTTACATCTGATTTGAGTTTCAGAAGTGGGTGTGGCAAAATGGTTTGATAGCGCCACCTATAAAATTTCAACGAAGTGCCCCTCGAGCTATGTTTCACATACATACGAAATTTGCTAGACATGTAACAACATCTACAAAAAAGTCCCTCGGTATGAAGTCCAAAACCCAACAGGTCTGTTATTTAGAATTTTCTTTGTCACGTTTTGTGCCGTTTTTTGCCATTTTCAGGCATTGTATTTAAACAAACTCCTCATAGAGATTTAAACAGATCAACACCAAATTTGGTCAGTCTAATCTAAAGCCCTTTGTAACATTAAATTGCAAAAATCTTGAGTGTCCGTGGCGGCCTGACAAATTCTGATGTTTCGCCATGAAACAGGAAGTTGTTATAACTCTGGCATACAATGTCTGATCTGCCCCAACCTTAACATAAAGACTCCTGACTTGAAGAGATCTATATGCCTATATTCAGTTATAGTCATAGTGCCACCTGCTGGCAACAGGAAGTGACATGTTTTACGCTCTAACAAACTCCTCCTAGAGATGTAATGACATCAACATTATATTTGGTCAGTCTACTCTAAAGGCCTTTGCGATGTTAAATTGCGAATATTTTGAGTTTTCATTAAAGGGCGTGGCCGTGGCGGCCTGACAAAATTTGATGTTTCGCCATGGAAATAAGTTGTTGTAACTTACAATGTCTAGTCTGCCCCAAATTTCACGTTTGGAAAGAGTCCTGGCCTGAAGACATCTACATGCCAATATCCAGTTATAGTCACAGTGACACCAACTTGCAGCAGGAAGTTTGGCACATATAAATGACTGACATTTCCTCCTATATTTAGCACTTTAAATGCATATTGCTCACCATTTGCTGCTTTCCTAAAGCTAATGGATACGAGGGCCCTTTTAACAGTTTATTTCTGTGATGCAAAGCTGAATTTTCAGCATCATTACTCCAGTCTTCAGTGTCACATGATCCTTCAGAAATCATTCTAATATGCTGATTTGCTGCTCATTAGGTCATAACATTATAAATGACTTAAATGTCTCTGTTGAACAATTTAATGCATCCTTGCTGAATAAAAGTATTATTTAAAAAAACCTGACCTCAAAGTTTGACTATTATTATTTTATTTTTTATGCCTAAGTGTGACTACTGAAACGTTTGATTTACCTTATTGATTATTTGTTAAAAACTGAAGCATGACATCATATCCTGTTTGTTGTCACGTCCAAAAAATATATCAGTGGAGTGCGACCTAGATTTAAGTCTAAAATTATTACAAACATGACGATAACCGAAATTAATAACACAATCAATCTCCAAAACCACGCCATCTACATATCTGTCAGCAAATGCGCAAAGTGATTGACATGCAGAAAACGTTTCTGATTGGCTAAATTTTCTGACTGGCCAAAAATCGCGGGCTGCTCACCAAAACACATTTTTGCCATCTTTGGTCGTCACGTTGACATGTGTGGTTTCTCTAGACACCATTATTACATATTATGTGTGGTACTGCCAAAAAGTCTCGCATAAACATTCAATGCTCATACTATGCTTCAACAATTGTCCGGTTTACCTGTTGACTCGTTAGGTCGATCATCATCCCTCTCTTTTTTCCTCCTCCGAGCCGTGCTCCGTTCTTTCGTCGGTACAGTCGTTTCGTTGCCGTTATTCTCGTCACCCTTCCCGCGCTGACCTCTAAAAGAGCGGTAAATGAAGAACGCGGCGCACACCGACAGCATGGCAATGATCCCCACGGCGACTACGGCACCGAAGCCACCGATCACATCCAGAAGAGAATGAATATCGCGCCGGTCCAGAGCAATCGGTTTGCTCTTTTTCATGGTCATGCTGTAGGTGAAAAGCTTCAATGTAGATGTAACGGCGCAGGTGACGCGGTGCGGGGGATCACTTCATTCTCAGCGCCGCGGGCGAAATGACCCTTTGATGCGGCAGAAGATGAATAGAAGCCCCGCAATCAGGTGAGCACGCTGCCAATGGGCTTCTCTCTCTCTCTCTCTCTCTCTCTCTCTCTCTCTCTCTTTCTCTCTCTCTCTCTCTCTCTCTCTCTCTCTCTCGACCAATCGCTCGCTCGATCTTTTTCAATTTTTAAGTACTTTATTATTACTTATTAGTAATAATAATATAATATAATTGTATTAGTACTTTATTATTTTTATGGTGTATGTTAATTTTTATGGTTCATGCTCAAAATAATTAGAAAAGGCTCTTTTTTCTCCAGTATTCATTTATTTATTTATTCATTCGTTCATTTATTTATTCATTTGCGCATTCATTCATTTAGCAATTTTGTATATGAAAGAATTTAATTTTCTCCCTTTAATTTTTAAAAAATTAATTTCTATTTTAAATCTTAATTTTTTAAATAGTTTTTTTTTTGTTTGCATTGTTTCTTTATATTCATATGTTTTAATTTTTGTATTTTTTATTTTGCATTTTATTTATGTTTTTAATTTTTTGCTTGTTTTTAAGTGTATTTATTTATTTATAATTCTTTTTTACATTGCAGTTCAGGGCTTCTGTAGTGTTGCAAGCAATATTGCACATTGCACATTACCTTGCGCCTAAAAGAAATGCAACAAATTTTAAAAGAATATATTTATATTTATTTATAAACTTCATTTTCTGTGATGGCATCCACAATATAAATGTTTATATTTAACTTATTACTGACGATTTTAGTAGTTTCGTCCCAAAAATAACAGCTAGGACAGAGACACACTGCAGCTCTATCGCTCAGTCACAATCAGTTCTGCTGATACGGTGGGCCTTTTGCTCAGAATGGGACAATGTTCAGTTATTGATTAAACATGGACTCACTTTAGATTTAAGTAAAGCAGCACAAATATATCTGATAACCTCTAATTGATCAGGCAGTAGTTTGCTTTGGATGTTTTGAAATTTTTTTTTTATTTTTATTTTTTTTTTTGTACAAGAGACATACACAACATGTGTATTCGTGAACCCATGTGACTGCTTGAGTAAAAGACATATTATTGTCATGTCAAATGCCACGATTAGATTTGAGCTCAAACATTCATAATGGTCATCATTTGATCTTTGCACCCTCTGATAAAATGGTTACATTTTCTACAACATTTTTTTCCTTTATCCATTAATTGATCTGCTGACTAGTATCAGTGAGGCCAATCAATAAGCACTGTCAATCATCACGGGAGTTTAGAAGATTAAGATTTTCGTTTAAAGCAAGTTTGGTTCAGTTGCTTAGCTTCTTCCACATCCACAAATGCAAAAGTGTTGTTTTGGTACAAAACATCATCTGCTGCCACCTGCTGGCAAATTGTGCTAACTGCACATTTGTATTTAAATAACTGCTTCAACGTTTCCAAAAGAAAAAGACGTTGGGAAAAAAAGTTTTTTATTTATTAGGTTTATTGACGCATGCTAGCAACTTGTTAAAAAATATAGCAAAATGTAGAATCATGCTAGAAATATTTTAGCAACATGCTAAAACATCTTAACATGTTATTTACTAAAAAGTGTTAAAAACATGTTAAGATTATTATGTTAGCTTCCTGTCTGCTCTCCACTATTCTATCATAATAAAAGGGAAAAAGACATAAAAAAGGACCACATGTTAAATCATGTTAGAAACTAACAGCATGCTAAATTTACTAAACTACAATTGACTAAAACGGATTAATTTATCATTGACTAAAAATACAGTAACTCCCAGCAATCAGCAATCAAAACAATTAAGTAAAAAAATTGTATTTACACTGTTTAGAGCATTAAAAAATAAGTCATGCTATGTCATATCAGGACTCAATTAAAAAAAAAAAAAAAAAAAAAAAAATTAAATACATTTTTAGTTTTCAGGATTGTTTAATTTTATTTATTTTCTTTGTACCAAACTTTGTATAAAAATGAGTCTCAACTATGTTATAACAAAATAATTTTATATACAATTTTTCTTTATACAAAATGTGGCCATAAAGGTTTTTTTTTCTCATTACATACAATGTATCTATAAACTAAATCTAATTTGCATATTAATGTGTTTTTGGGGCAACATGTAATGAAAAAAGAAGTGTAAAAATGGGAGTTATATTTGACAAGATTTTCATAATAATATATAATATTTCATAGGAATATTAAAACAATTTCTTTTCTTTTCTTTTCTTTCCAAATTTGTTTTGTCTCCCAAAATGCGTAATAAACATGCTTTTAGTCCCGGCGTCCTCATATGAGGACATGTATGAAATCAACGTCCTGTTTTATAACAGAAAGTCATATTTTGATTTGAAACCTCCATTTCCCTGAGATGTTGATTTATGACACACAGTTTAAAAATGAGTCAGATTTAAATGATAATTACAAAATATTATTTCCATAAGAGCGTCACTAAATTAATATTAGACATTTTTGGTGTCGAAACAGTTTAATATGACTTGGATTTCTGTTTTATGTTGTAAATATCAATTTTATGTTGTAAATATCAGCATTATAATGGCTATTGCTGACCTTGCTCTTGAAAATCAAAAACATATCACTCAGCTAGTAACATAATTACCTATTTTAGTAGTGTAAAAGTAGTTCAGCTCTTTTCAAATGTCTGAAATCCTCTGACTAATGTATAGTGGATAATAATGTCCTCTGACTACATGCATTTTGCAGTTTAAAAAAAAAACGCAGAAAAGGTCTAAAGGGGACTGTTATACTTTTAATTCATAAAACTGTACATATTTTTTTATAACTAATCAGATTTTGTACATCTTTTTAAATACATCACAACATGTCAAATATAGTAGAGAGAAAACTTAAGCTTTATATTCAAGAGCTGCTGGATTCAGTGCAGCAGGATGAAGGAGAGCAGAGAACAGCAGAGGAACAGGAAGCTCTGAGTGACGCTCTGAGCACCGTTAGCACTCTTGGTGGTGCCCTGGGTGGAGCTCTTAGTAGTGGCGGCTTGGGTGGTGGTGCTTTGGGTGGTGCTCTGGGTGACATCAGCATTACCATTACACAGGTTCCCCTCACAGCATGTGAAGTTCGAAACAATAGGACTAAATGCTGTGGAATCACAAAGAGATTTGGAGGCACAGCCTTTGTAAACCAGAAACTGGTTGTCAAAAGTCCCTGATGAAGACAGAGAAAACAGAAATAAATTCATGAATCAAAGCTGAGGTGATATTAAAAGTACTATCTAAGCTGGAAATTAGAACACTCTTAAAAATAAAGGTGCTTTAAAAGGTTCTTCACAGCAATGTTGTAGAAGAACCATTTTTGGTTCCACAAAGAACCATTCAGTCAAAGGTTCTTTAAAGAACCATTTCTTACCTTTTTATAATCTGAAGAACCTTCTTTGGCCACAAAGAAACTTTTGTAAAAAGGAAAGGTTCTCCAGATGGAACCATTTAGACAAAAAAGGTTCTTCTATGGCATCATGAAGCACCTTTATTTTTAAGAGTGTATGCAAACTTTATCAAAAGCTCAAATATGGAAGAGATAAAAAATAATGCTTTTAATCTAGATTCTTACCTGTTTGTGTAAGGCAGCGGTCTTCAGTCCCTGAACAGCTCAAAGTCTTTGAGCAGTCCTGCCCATCACAATAGTAACACATCTTTCCATTGGAAGTGTTATTCTTGGGATCTACAGGTGGGAAAATAGATGCGCTTTGTTTTATTGTGCACACCAAACAAGCGCTCATTATATCAAAAACAAACAAACAAACATTTGTCCTCATAATCTTTCATACAATTGCTCTGCCTGTAAAAGAAACTTTTTTTTTGTTGATTAATGTATGCTTTTGGGTGTGAAGTGCAATACCTGGAGCGTCTTGGGCGTTGCACAGGTCTGTGCTACAGCAGTACAAAGAGGCTTTTATACTGCCGAGGTTGACGGACCCGCTTGGACAGCCATTGGACATAAAGCAACCTTTAGCTACTGTTCTGTTGTCACCTAGAAAACACAAACCATACAGAAAAGACCAGTTCAGCTACGCCTAATTTTGATGAAAAATAAATTCTAAATTTGATAAAGTAGAAAGTTTCCGTAATGCATCAAAGTAAACTTGTATTATTAAAAAACACCACAAGTGGAAATTTTTTTTTTTTTTATTCCTCATTTAAAAAAAAAAAAAAAAAAATTAAATGAGGAATTATAGAATAATTATTTGAGGGAAAACTTAAAAAATATAATCTATAGAACATTCTAACAAAATTCTATTCATTTATAGATTCTGTAAAGTTCTGTAGAAATGATCATAGCATATTTCTATCCATCATACTGGACTTACCATTATATGCTGTTGCAGCTATGCAGCTGGATTGATTGCCGCATGTATCCTGTACACAAGAGTTTGCGATACTGCACTGATAACAGTTGAGAGGGTGTCCTTTAGAAATTAAAAAGAGAGAGACAGTGAGAAAGAAACATCAATTTTCTGTATTAGTTTTCATCAGCTTCACAAACACTATTTGTCTGTACCTGCAGTGAAAAGAGCGAACAGAAGAAAAACTGAGAGTTGCAGATCCATCTTTGATCAGGAGGTGAATATGAGAACATGCCTGTTTCGGTGCTCCTTTTATAGCTCATCAGAAGGGGTGTGACTTTATGAAAAAATCACAGAAAGACAAAAAGAAGATAATACATACATAATAATTTATTCAGTAAAAGGGGGGGGGGGGGGGGGGTAGCAATTTACAGTTTTCTTCTTTTTCTTTTTCTTTCTTTCTTTCTTTCTTTTTTTCTAAACAATCACTTTAGCCTGGACAAAATCAGTATGTATTAATATTTCCTTTTAAAATGAAAAATGTGCCAGCAAGAGCTATGCACTACACCACAAACTGCTTTTCTCAAATGTCTTATTAGCATATGATTTATTTTTGTTTTGTATTAAGATCATTAGCAGCTAGACCAGTATCAACCACTAATACTTTAAAACTAGTCTGAACAAGAAAATACATACAGGCCAGACGTGTTTTGTTTTTCTTTTATTTGCTGAATATTTTTACACTGACTGTTACACATAACATACTCCATTACCAATGTGATTCATCACGAGTTGCCTATTCATATGTATTACGTAAAGTGTGTTTCTGCCAAACCTACACATTGAAACCTACAATACTGATGTACTGACAACATCTAAAACGTAAATGACTTACGTATGAACATCTTGACAGAAGTTTTAGTGAATTCTTGTAAATATTTAAATCACTGCATTAACATTTTGATTATAGCCTATTGTATTTAACTGTCATATCGATGGCATTAGGTGGCAAAAGGCAATGGCGTTTACTTAGTCATGCTGTGACTGACAATAGAATATATATTTATATATGTGACCCTGTACCATAAAACCAGTCATGAGGGTCAGTTTTTAGAAACTGAGATGTATTCATCATCTGAATGCTTTCCACTGATGTATGGTTTGTTAGGGCAATATTTGGCCGAGATACAACTATTTGAAAATCTGAGGGTGCAAAAAATCTAAATAATGAGAAAATTACCTTTAAAGTTGTCCAAATGAAGTTCTTAGCAAGGCTACTTGAAAAATAAGTTGTGGTAAATTTATGGTAGGGAATTTGCTAAATATTTGTATGGGACATGATCTTTACTTAATATCCTAATGATTTTTGGCATAAAAGAAAAATCCATCATTTTGACCCATACAATATACCTGTGCTACTTATGACTGGTTTTGTGGTCCAGGGTCACGTATATTAAATCAGTTGTAAATTCATGTCCCAAGTCTTATTTTGACACAACAAAGTGGTTATATCTAAACGTGTGAGTTGTTTACTTACTTTTTTAAAGTGAGCTATTATATTGTTTATTCAGACTGATTCGCAAACGTGCAGGAACACAAGAGGCGGGATTTAACGTATGAACCAATCACAGCCGATCATAACCAGTCGCGATGGAGATCTCACGGGAGGCAAGAGAGATGCTGACTCCCACCGTAACTTTACCTGGTGGTGTCACTTTTGGACGTTGTTTCTTTAGAAAAACGAGTGATTTATACACTTTTTAGTGTTATATTGTTATATGTCTGTACTACAAATTTTTTTCTCATCCAACATTTTGGGGAGACACTGCCTCCCTAGAAACGCCTCTGATATAAATGTACATCTCAGCATCAGTTAAAGGGATTTCAAATAAATGGTTCAGGTTATTACTGCTAAATGAACACCCTGAAAGGCACTACAAGTTATTTATACAAATACAAAAATAATACTATTAACAAAAATACAAAATTCCAAATTATTACATTGACCTCTGGGTAATTCTATAATTAAGGGTGCATTTAGAATTTGACAGTGTGAAGAATTTAAGTTTATCCTTTTTCCCAAAAACCCAAACATGACTTACATAGCTGCTTTGAAACAATCTATATTTAAAAATAAAGGTGATCTGTAGGAATATGTGCATAAAATACCATCTATGTTTGCTACTGTCCACCACGTTAACTTTACTGGGTAACACAGTTGACAGGTAACTTAGTTTACGTTTGTAGTGTTTTGGGCCTGTACTCAACATGGAAGCCTAGAACTACTTAGCATGTGGTATGTTTAGAAATATATTTTCATAAAAAAAATGTTTAATTTAATTGTCTTGATTAAAATGTGCAGCAATATTACTTGTGTAACACTGTTGACAGTCAATGAATCCACTCTTGACACAGGTTTGCTAGTTTAACCAATATTAGGGGAAAGAGAGAGAACAATGAATGGGACAAACCATTCCTTTTTGGGGGTGGGGGGGTTCAAGTGGGTAACTTAGTTGACAATGATTTTACGAACACAAATAAAACAAGTTATATCACAATAAGCACTTATTATTTTTGAAGGGCACACCCAAATGTCTTGATAACCTAATCTAACTGAAGGCAAAACTATGAAATTAATTCATGTTTGAGGTCATTTTCACACTTAAATGCAGAGTAGAATGAGCAACCTTTTAAAATCGGACAGCTGAATACCAGGGTTTTATGTGATATGAACATCATTTTTTAACAAAAGATATGGCTTTTTCAGCATATAGTAGTGTGATTGGGAAAAATATAATTGTGTACTAGAAAATTAAGCATTAGGGCTTTATATTGATGAAAATATATTAAAAATATACTTCATGGACATGAGATGAACCCACAATTATAGAATGACCCCTCTGCTGAAAATATGTTTTGGTGTGCTGAAGTATTCATTCTTGAATTCCACAACCACACCTTTATCTCACTCTCAACTTCAGAATCAGGAGGACTTGGCTGAAGAAGCATTTTCAATCAGCCTCTGAAAAGCAAATAGGCCTATATCAAATCTGCACTTCCCTGCAGAGTTTAGCTCTAACTTTGATCAAACTCAGCCTGTCAATGTTGTTAGTATTCTCCTAGTTGCAATACAGGGCTGCCTACACAAAACCTGCATGGGCCCAAAGGTACAGTTGCTCTGCGCCTAAACGGGCTGGCCCACACTGGGCCATTATGGGATTAATGTGGGCAGTCCGCTAGTGTGGGCTGTTCACAGAATGCCCACAGTGAGCCCAAAGCTGTGGGCCCCACCTGGGCAAGCCTATATTAGACCTAATATTAGACTATATACTCATTATATTTTACTTTACCTGTTAGTGAGGTCTATATTAATGTATGTTTCAATTAATCTGTTATGAAACAAGTTATGACAGCCATTGTGTAATTAAATATATTTTAACAACAAATAATTTATAAGTTAAATTAAAAACTGCATTATGTGCAGTTTACATGTTTGCATACAACGTCAAAACCTGTTACTCTAAAAAGCAGGTTGACAGTAACAGGTTTGACGATTTTAAACAAATTTGCTAATTCCTAGCTAATAGTCAAGTTCACAAAAGCACATATTGTACACTTTGAAAGGATTTTACTTGTAGATATTGATTATATTAAATGTAAGAAATAATTGTTTACATTTTAAAAATAGTAACAGGATTGACATTGCATGATTGCCACCCCCTCAGTCACACCTCAAAAGTTATCAAAAATAGAACATTATAGAGAAGCGAGAGAAACATTCTTATGTTTTAAGTGTTGGAATCCTGGTTGAGAGATGATGTGACCACCTAGAAGTGATGTCACTTGAATGTACATTATTTTACAAGGGTTTTTTGAGGGTAACAGGGCTGACATGAAATCAGGGGACACCAATAAAATGATTTATATTTTATGGGAAAAATGCATACTTATGCCAAAAACATTGCTTAACAAAGAAATTATTTAGAACAATATGCAAATGTGATTTTTATATCATAGTGCCTTTATTTTGCAAATTAAAAGTCCTGCTGAAAAAGAAAAATCATAGTAAGGGACAGGACAAAAAAACTTACCCTTACCAGCATAAATGCTATTTAAATTATTTAAAATAATATTTAGGTGACTTTTTTTAATGTAATATTGATGAAAGCATACATAGTTATGTTTTTAAATTGCACATTTATTTGTTGGTATATTCAAGCATTGATATAAGTGCAGCAGGATGAAGGACAGCGGAGAACAGCAGAGGAACAGGAAGCTCTGAGTGATGCTCTGAGCACAGTTAGCATTCTTGGTGGTGCTCTGGGTGGAGCTCGAGCTGTGAGTGGAGCTTGAGCTCTGGGTGGAGCTCAAACTCTGGGCGGAGCTGTGGGTGGAGCTCGAGCTCTGGGCGGAGCTGTGGGTGAAGCTTGAGCTTAGGGTGGAGCTGTGGGTGGAGCTTGAGCTCTGGGTGGTGCTCTGGATGATACTCTGGGTGACATTATCACCATTACACAGGTTTCCCTCACAACATGTTAAGTTCAAAATGAGAGGACTGAATGTTGTGTAATTACAAATAGATTCAGAGACACAGCCTTTGGAAAACGCATCTCCATAAGTCCCTGATTAAAAGAAAGAAAAAAAGCGAAGTGGATTCATGAGCGAAAGATGAGATGACATAAAAAGTACTGTCTAAGGTAAAAATTGGTGTGTGAACTGTATCAAAAGCTCAAATACAGAAGAGATAATTCCCTTCTTCCTTTAACAGATTCTCACCTGTTTGTGTAAGGTAACAGTTTTTACTCCCTGAACAGTTCAGTATGATTGAGCAGTTCTGTCCATCACAATAGTAACATGACTTTCCATTGGCAGTGTTATTGCTGGGATCTACAGGAGGGAAAAATATAATTGCTTTATTTACATGGTGCTTGTCTTACTGTGCATACCACACAAGGGCGTATTGTACCAGAGATAACATATTGTCTTCATCAATCTTAACCTCAATAACTTTTTTGGCGGATGTCATAATCACCTATAGAAAATCAAGTTCCGCCCTACATTTTTGTCTGTAAAGTGCAATACCTGGAGCATCTTGCATGTTACACAAGTCTGTGTCACAGCAGTAAAAAGAGGCCTTCAGGTTGCCGAGGTTGATGGAGCCATTTTGACAGCCATTTAAACAACCTTTAACTACAGTTCTGTTCTTACCTAGAAAGCACAAATGATACAGGAAAGACCAGTTCAACTACACATATTTTGATGAAAGTCTGTTTATAAATCTGATAACGTAGAAACTTTCCATAATGTATCAACTTGCAGCTGCAAAGCGGAAAGAAAAGACTTGTAATATAAAAACACAACTATTTTTCTTATTTCAAAACAATGTTTAAATGACAAATTATAGAACAAATTAAATTTCAGTAATCTATAGAACATTCTATTTATGCATTTATTAATTTGTCCAGAGAAGAAGTTGTTCTATGATGAGTTCCAATAAATTAACAGCATCTCCATCAGTCAATTCTAATAGTATAACCAAAAAAACCAAACCAAAAAATTATTCAGACACCAGATGTAATTTCTTTTTATATATATATATATATATTTTACTACACTGTAAAAAACAATTTGTTGAGTCAACTTAAAATAATTTGTAACCTGGCTGCCTTGAAATTTTAAGTTCAGTCAACTCAAAAAAAGTTGATTCAACTTGAAATGTTAAATTATAAGTGACAACTTAGATATTTGAGTTGAATCAACTTAAAATTTTAAGGCAGTTGGGTTACTTACCCATCTGTTAAGTTTAACAGACACAAATATCTAAGTTGTTACTTAGTACAACTTAACATTTTATGTTGACTAAACTTATTTTAATTGACTGAACTTAAAATTTTAAGGCAGCAGGGTAACAAATTATTTTAAGCTGACTCAACAAATTGTGTTTTATATTTTTTACAGTGTAGTGGGTGCAGGACACCATAGTTCATTTATGTAAGTGAGGATAGCAAAATAAAGTAAACTGTGACATATTATATCCAAAAATTCTTCATAAAGTGGACTGCCAGTAAAACTGATACAAATTTGGAACCAAAAATTATTCAGATGCTTTGACCTGACCATGTGTTTTTTCTTTAATTGCTAATGCAACCTTTTTACACCAAAGGTTGAACAAAATTAAGCATTGCTTGGTAATTGTTTAACCTGAATTGGTATTATCAAATTCTGTAATTAAATTGTCATTGTCAGCTGACAGCTATTAAATCTAATTAATTTGTGAAACAGTCTAATAGAAGGATGGCATTATCAAGACAAATTTATTCTGACACAGTTTAACTCTGAGTTACCATTTTCTGAAGTATAGCAAATAAACTGTGATAATGTGAGAAATGTTAATGGTGTGTGAAATTTCGCTTTGACTGTATTTCAATCCATCATACTGGACTTACCAAAATATGCTGTTGCAGTGAAGCAGTTGGAAGATTCATTGCATGTTGTCTGTTCACAAGCGTCAGAGGTAGTGCCATTGCAATAACATCTGAACGAGTGTCCTTTAGAAATTAAAGAGAGAGAGAGAGAAACAGTGAAAAAAAAAAATGTCAAAGATCTGTATTTGTTTTCAATAACATTACGAAACAATTTGTCTTTGTACCTGCAGTGAAAACAATGAACAGAAGAAAAACTGAGATTTGTAGATCCATCTTTGATCAGAAGGTGAGTGAAATAACGTGCCTGTTTCAGCGCTCATTTTATAGCTTATCAGAAGGGGTGGATCTTTATGAGAGAATGAAAGTTTACCAGAAAGACAAAAAGAACACAAAAGAAGAACACTTTAATTAAGCTTGCATTACAATGTAATTGCTCACATTGTGACAAAAGCACTGTATAATAATAATTAATTTAAAAATGATAAATGCACCAGCAAGTACAGTATATAGTCTGTGAGCTACATTACAAACGGCTGTGCTCAAATTTCTTTTATTTTATATATTTTTGTTTAAGTGGTGAACAACATAGCTGTGCTCAGTAGCGTGCACAGACCTCCGGAGGAGCAGGAGAGAAATTAGGATATTTTAGTGTTGCCGATTAAAGGGGCAGGGGCTGTGCTGATCCACCAGCATCAAACCATTGACCCAAACCAGCCTGAACAAGAGAATGCATACAGGCCAGACTTCTTGTGTTTTGTTTTCCACAGGGGTTAAATAAATGCTGAATCAGCTGACTCAAATAATGCTGAATCTTTGCAACATGCTGTTCTACATAACAGACTTCAGTTCTACAAGCATGATCTCATGAGTATCGTATCACGTAAAGTGTGGTTCTACTTAACATACATTTACTTATGTTTGAATAGACACTGAAATGTACAGTATTTCCAGCTAACCATTTTTGGTTCCCAGAATGTTATTTTTTAAAGTTAATTTTTGGGTCACCAGGAAAGTTTATTTATTTACTTATTTATTTATTTAACGTAAATAGAATGTTAGTTTTTGGTTTGTAGAATGTTGAGTGAGTAATGACACTCCATCAGTTGGCCATATTGGTGGCACTGAATGTAAACAATGCCACTGAACCAAACAGAACTCACAAATTTTGCTTTTAATTTTGCTTTTGATTATTGCTGTTGAAAATGGTCAATTATCGTCATGTTTTGGGCTGTACTAATTAGGGGTGTGACGAGACACTTATCCCACGAGACGAGACACGAGACACGAGGCTAGGTTCACGAGAACGAGACGAGATGAGATTTTTAAACTTTTCTTAAGAAATCTTCAATGATGAAATATATAGGGAAAATAGTCTTTTATTCAACTGAAAAAGACACAATGCAAAAAATGTAGGTGCATTTTTAAATTGAGAATCCCAGTTGTTTTTAATAAATTGGAGACCATGACTCTCTCACGATTCTGGAGTAAAAAAGATTAGAAAACTAAACAAAATAACGTAATTTACTAGTGGTTCTGACAAACTGTTCATTGCTTAAGTTTTTTGAAAACATAGTATTCATTTAAACAAACAAACAAACAAACAAAAAAAACATTCAGTGAGTCAGTGTCTCACTTCACATCTCCTGAATGAATGATTCAATGACATACTTTTTTAAACGGGCAGTTGTCGCCACCTCCTGGCGGAAGAGGATAAGCGTTACTGAACATACACGTGTTAAAATACTTTAGTTTTGATCGCTACTGTAGACAATAAGTGTTTATACCCAAACTATAAACTTTTATCCCAGTACTGCTATTATTTAAATGTCTATAACACAGAAATAATGATTATAATGTGGTTGAAAAGACTGTTTGTGTTGCTCTTTCTGCGCTCACATTTACCCCGACCCTCTGATTCATTAACATGGGCAGCGACAAAACGTGCTTCTCAGGCTCCACTGACACTTGCGATGTGAAACAGTCCTAATACACATAGCTAAATCGTTGTCATTCAGGAATAAGATCGCGTGGGTGTTTGAATGGAGATCTCCATATTTTAAGGATTAATCGTGCAGCTCTAATGTAAACACTGCAAAATGTTTTCTGAGGATATCGTCATGAGATATCGCGAGATCTCGTGCCATAAGATCTTGTCACATCCCTAGTACTAATTGGTCGGAACGGCAAAAACATTTGAAGTACAATAGACTGCCAAATGTTATAAAAAGGGCAAAAAAAAAAAAAAACTGTCTGAGCAACAAAAGGCATTTGAGGTTGGCCAAACTGAACCAGGATTTCCAGGGCAAGAATCTTTACAACATTCATGTTTGTTTTTATGATTTCCAGTCAGGTAGGTGAAATATTAGGCTAATATTTGCTCGTATGCATCTTTACCACCTAATAACTTTAGTTTGTCAAAATATTGTTCCCTTTTCTGCTTTCTAAGTCCTTCTTTATATGATTTAGCACCTTCCACACGTTTTTTCCATGATTTAGACAGCATAAATTAGCTGGATAATGTATTCAGTAGTGCATTAACTGTGCAGTCCATGCTGATGTTTACATCCGAGTATCGCCAGTAAGCCAGTGCAATCCGGGTAACTGACTTAAGTGCAACCCCCCTATACCAGTGTTCCCCTAACATTATTCTAACATTCCTAGAATGTTAGCTTTTGGCTCCCAGAATGTTATTTTTTTATTGGTTTTCTTAACATAAATAGAATGTTAGTTTTTGGTTTGTAGAACATTATTCTAACATTCCCAGAACATTTCCCTAACCTTTTTATCATTACCACATACCCCCAGTGGCATATGGAAGATGTATGTGGATGTTTGTTTCCGTATTATAATTTCTTATTTAAATATATGTTTTTATTTATAGTTTAAATAATAAAAATAATTTGAGCATCAACCATGATATGGAAGATTAAATGTGTCCATTAATATATAAAATGTACCAGATTTTACTGGGAACCCAGATACAAGGTCAACAAGTCAGTATCAGAATTTATGTATCTACAAATTCGGACATGTAATTAATATCATTAGCCTTTGGCTTGACTATCAAACAGCATATAGTGCTACTAATGTTACACAATGTTCTAAAAATCAACATCCTTATAAGTCGAAACGCTTTCAACATCATAAAAAATAATGAGAGATAATGATAATGAACAGGGGCATCGTAGTTGGGTGAAAAGTGGGACTAAATTACCAGGGCCCCAAGTGGGGGGAGGGCCCCTGAGGAGTGAAATTTTATTTTCTTGCAGGCCTATAATGTTAGGCTACCTTTGGTGGCATCTACTGTTAGCTTTTAAGCATTCTGCAAATAAAACAGAAATTCAGAGAAGTTGTGTAATAAGGCTTTTTTTGTTATACATTTAAGAGTTCTTAGATTAGTAGTAAGGTTAGTTGTAGGTAGTTGTGAACCTCGAGCTTACGGGGGCCCATGGCCACTGCTTGTGCATAGGGCCCAGAATTTGGTGCTACGCCCCTGGATATGAAAGCCTCACCCTGACCATGGGAAATTATTACGAAATCACGTGATATTTAGCAGCTGCGTCAAGCGTTGTGTGCTGAATGTGCTGTCATGGCTTGGAATGCAAATTAAGCCAGCGACCTGATAAAATCGCTTTGTCACTTTCGTCCCGCTCTTCACCTACATGTTTACGGGAAACAGGAGCTGTTGTTGTGAACTGCATTTGTTTGTAAATAATCATAAAGATATTGATATGATAAAACTTTAGCATTAACTATACTCTTTTTATTTGACATTCAAATACAGGTATATATACATAATACATACAGAAATACAATGAAAACAAAAGTACACCATAATTCCACCATATCAACAGATGGGAGGTGTTGTTTTGGTACAAACGATCATCTGCTGCCACCTGCTGATAAATAATTCTAAATGCGATTTTATACTCTGTTGTACATTTAGCAACAGATCTGGCATAAATATTCTGTATATAAAATTAATCTCAATACATCAATTTTGTGTAGACCATATTTACAATAAGTAATTATGTTCTAAATATCAGCATTATATAAATCAACCATTGACCAGCCTGCTCAAGTTTGCCTACTGTTTTTTAGTTCAGCTATTTTTTTTAAGTTTATTGTACTTTTCTGACTAATATATAATGCATATTAATATTCTCTGCTCAAAAGTATATGCATACACTGTAAGCTTTAGCAAAAATAAACCCAGAAACAAGTGTAAAGGTGATGCAGTATGTTATTTCATAAAATGCATATATTTGTTTTTCAGTTCATCACCTAAAAAGACCATAGATATTACAGAGAGAATACAATCTATATATTTAGTATACAGCATGTCTCATTGTAGAATGTGAAGAGCTGCTGGATTCAGTGCAGCAGGATGAAGGAGAGCAGAGAACAGCAGAGAAACAGGAAGCTCTGAGTGACACTCTGAGCACTGTTAGTGCTCTGGGTGACACTATTAGTACCGTTACACAGGTTCCCCTCACAACATGAAATGCCAGTTACACCAGAAATGAAGACTGGGGCATCACAAATAGATTTAGAGACACAACCTTTAAGCAGCAGTGACTGGCCATACAAAGTCGCTGATGAAAATATTGAAGAAGAAAACAGTTTGAGTTAGTCAAGTTGGTTATTGGTATATGTGTTCTCTATTAAATGTGTAAACATAACAGAGAGAAAGATAAAGACCTGTTACTGTACCGCAGTGGTCTTCACTCCCTGAACAGTTGAGTTTATCTGAGCAGCTCTGTCCACTACAATAGTAACACATCTTTCCATTGGGTGCGTTATTGCTGAGATCTACAGAAGGGAAAACAGATTTGCTTGATTTACATGGTCCTGGTCTTACTGTGCACACAACATCATAGGTGCTCAGTGTACCAAATAAAAGCATTTTGTCCTCCTAGTCTTTCGTAAAAAAGTAACAAGTCGCTTTGCCTGTAAATCAGCATTTGTTTTTTTCAGCTGATGGCATGATAGAAAATAAAATAAAGTTACATCTGATTTTTTTTTACCATTATGTTCTGTGAACTGCATTAGGAAGTACAGTAAATTACCTGGAGCATTTTGGGCATTACAGTTATTTGTGTTACAGCACATAGGATTGATTCGTCCAGCACCGAGGTTGATGGATCCATTTGGACAGCCAGCCGGAGCACAACCTTTAACAATCCATGTAGCTCCGTTGTCTGAAAACACATGAGTGATACAGGAAACAGCAGTTCATCTGAACATTATTTTGATGGAAAATTTATTTATAAATATGTTAATATAGAAAGTGTTTACAGTAGTGTATAGAACAAGCTTTGCAATATTTAATGATCTCAACTATTTATACAATAAGGTCCAAAAGTATAAGACCACTATTGAAAATGCTTTAAATAATATATTATATATAGAATATATTCTCAGTTCATACAATTTTTAAAATTTCAAATGATATTATCATAATGATTTAATTATAAAACATTCTATGCATACAATTATAAATTCTGTCCAAAAAAGTAGTTGTGTATCAGGTAAGTTCATGTTTATCTATACTTACACATAAATGCTGCTCTGTAGCAGTTGGTAGATTCAGTGGGACACTGACTTGTCTGGTTACAAGTGCCTGACACACCTGTGCAGTCATAACAGCTAAGAGAGTGTCCTTTGGTAATTAAAAAGAGAGAGACAGTGAGACAGAGGAAGAGAAAGCGAGTCATTTGTACCTAGTAACATTAAAAAATCTATTTGTATTTTGTACCTCCCGTAAACAGAATGAACAGAAGAAAAAATGAGATTTGCAGATCCATCCTTGATCAGGACACAGATGAGATAGCGTGTCTGCTTCAGTGCATTTTTTTATAGCTTATCAAAGGGGTGGGTCTTTATGAGGAAAAGAATTTTAACAGGGGTTTAAAACATTTCTGTAATCAGACACATCAGCTTACACACAGCAGGTGTGAAACAAAAAGCTTTTAAAGACCTATTAGATGTAAAAAAAAAAAAAAACGTAAAAAGACTGTAAAAATGCTACAGTACATAACTGTTAAATGGTTAATGGGTAAGTCCCTCTACTATATACTGTATTGGACATTGCATTGTAATTTTACGGTAGTATACCGTTTTTGGAAGTGAAAAAGAATGTATATTTTACGGCGAATAACTGTATACGGCGAAGTCCATCTGATGTTTTTCTTCAAAATAAGCATTTTTATCAGGCTCCTATGTGTAGGTTTTTACCTCAAGTACTCATACTTCTGATTGGGCTGGGATTTAGTGAGTTTGACGTAAAAGTATTTGATGGACGTATATTATGTGTTGAGCATTCACTCTGTATCATTATCTCATTTTTAGAGGGTTTTGCATCTGAACTCTGATTTTCTCATCACCACCTGCTTTTGGTGGTTATCAGTGTATTACAAAGGAACAAAACAGATTTCAGCACTTCAATAGGTTGGCATATTAACATTATATTATTATTTCATTATATTAATGAAATTACGGTATTTAGATGTAAAATCTAAGTTAAAACCGTAAAACCAAAAATGTATACAGTATTTTTTATGCAAAAATTCTGGCACCCACAGCTGCTGTTTTTTACCATAAATTTTATGGATTTTATTTATTTATTTATTTTTTTTTTACAGTGTGTTAGATAATTATTATTTGATCTAATACATAATACCTATGTTTTTAAATATGTTGGTATAACAGTCAACCTTTTGTCTTCTTGGATGTGATTTTGCATAATGACATTTCGATTAAGGAAGTGTTGTGATCCAGTAGCCTACAAACTGATCATTTATCTCGCATCTCAACACATAACTTGACAGGTGTCACACATTTAGAAGATCATGTTTGCATTGGAAAAGCTTTAACTAAATTAAGTATGGAAGTCCTCTTATCGAAAATGAGTATAAAACAGTTTAGATAGCAAGTTTTTTTATATGACTAAAAATATAAATGCAAATTAACCATAATAAAACCTGAACAAAACTTCCGTGCAACAATGGTGTTATGCAAAATTGTTATGCAAAACCACATGCATGCATGCAGAAATGGTAGAATGAGCTTTTGTCATATACAAGCCTGAACAGGCTATTCCAACCACCTGAAATGCATTTTCTGCCATCTCACACAATAAATAGACTCTCTGTTTCTTTCATTTCTTTTTGAAATGAGTATGAGAATAAAATATATTTCATTTTCAGTCTGATGTTTTATGCACATAGCATACTAAATTTACATTTAAAATTGAATGTAATAACACATCAAAGTTGAAAAGCTGTTAGCTGTTGCCAAAGGTTGCTTTAGACTTTTTACATTGTCCATCAGGGTTGTAAAGATTAGGTTGTGATCTATTATCATCTGGCATTTTAATTTTCATATTTTAATTATAATAAGGCATTTAATAGCTTTTGTTTTGGTTCACATTTTACTTTTTAATCATTAACCTACAGGACGAGCTTATAGAGGATTTGCAGTTACCCGGATGTGCGGCCATATTGATGATACTCGGATGTAAACAACAGCATGGATTGCACGGTTAATGTACTACTGAATACTTTGTTCTGCTAATTTATGCAGTCTAAACCCGGGAAAAACGCGTGGAAGCTGCTAAATCATATAGAAAAGGGCTTAGTAAGCAGGAAAGGGCGCATTATTTTGACAAACTAAAGTTAAGGTAGTAAAGATACATACCGGCATAATTAATTAAGATATTAGCCTAATATTTCACCTACCTGACCAGAAATGATAAGAAGAAACACGATTTTTAAGATTCTTGCCCTGGAAATCCTGGTTCACTTTGGCAAACCACAAACGCTGTTCCTCCGTTTTTTTTTTTGCACACATCTGCTTGATTTATTATAACTTTTATAGTAAAAGTTCAAACCTGGTCCGACCGATTAGTACCACCCAAAACTTGACAATTATTGACCATTTTCAGCAGCAATAATTAGCAAAATATGCAAGTTTCATTTGTTTTAGTGCCATTTGTTTACGATTGATGACGCGTTGTGAAAAAACTCTATCCACCTTTTCTGAATGCGGAAGTTTTGAATTAGTCTGAATTAGTCTCTGGTGTTTCTAATGAAATTAACAAATTTTCCGAGCTGATAATATAACGTTAAATCTGCGCAATTTTTATATTTAGCTGTATTGAAAAAACAACAACTATATATATACAGTGCCCTCCACTAATATTGACACCCTTGGTAAATATGAGCAAAGGTGGCTGTGAAAATAAATTTGCATTGTTTATCCTTTTAATCTTTCATTCAAAAAATTCACAAAATTCTAACCTATCATTGAAGTAAAACAATGGAAAGCAGGGAGAAAATCTCATTATGAAATAAATGTTTTTCTGTAGTTCATGCTGACCACAATTATTGGCACCCAATTAGTGCAATGTCCTTTATTCAAGATAACAGCTCTGAGTTTTCTCCTTTAATGTCTGAAGAGTTTGGAGAACACCTGACAAGAGATCAGAGACCATTCCTTCATACAGAAACACTCCAGATGTTTCAGATTCACAGCTCCATGCTGGTGCTTCTTCTTTTCAGTTCACCTCATGCATTTTCTACAGGGATTAGGTCAGGCAACTGGGAGGGCCATGGCAGAAGCTTCATTTTATGCTCAGTGACACATTTTTGTGTTGATTTTGATGTTTGATTTAGATCATTGTCCTGATGGAAGATCCAACCACAGCTCAATATAGAACTTCTAACAGATGTAGTCAGATTTAGATTTTTTATCTGTCGGTATTTGCTAGAATCCGTAATGCCATGTATCTGAACAGGACGTCCAGGACCTCTGGCAGGAAAATAAGCCCACAACATTAAAGATCCAGCAGTATATTTAACCGTGGACATGGGGTATTTTTTGTACCAAACCCATCTGGTGGGTTTGTTGCCAGAAAGCTCTTTTTTTTTTTTAGTTTTATCTGACCGCAGAAGCCAGTCCCATTTGAAATTCAAGTCGTGTTTGACAACTGAATATGCTGGAGTTTGTTTTTGGATGATTCAGGAGGATTTTTCTTAAATTGTAAGCATTGTAAACTCAGTAACAAGTTTAAAAGTCATATTTTATTTCATAAATGCATAGATTTTTCAGTTCATCACACATTGTCACTTCACCCACTGCCCCCTAGAGTCTATATGCAGAAACTGTATGATGTATATGTAACACCAATTGCAAATCTATATTCCAACAGCTTGAATATTACAGTCACAAATATAGTTGCTAAAAATAGGAGTTATATATTTGAACGTGTGTTTGCTGTAGCTGCCGTATTCAGTGCAGTAGTATGAAGGAGAGCAGAGAACAGCAGAGGAACAGGAAGCTCTGAGTGACCCTCTTAGCACTGTTACACAGGTTCCCAGAACAACACGAGACGCCCGCAACATTAGGAATCAAAGATGTGGCATCACAAATGGCTTTAGAGACACAGCCTTTTACACCCACTGACTGGCCTCCGAAACTCGCTGATGAAAAGAAAACACAGGTGGAGTCAGTCTAAGCTATTGTATTTCAGCTGTATCAAATGCTCAAGCATAAAAGAAATAATATTAATCTTTCTTTACCACAGTCTCACCTGTTGCTTTAAAGCAGCGGTCTTCACTCCCTGAACAGCTCATTATGCTTGAACAGCTCTGTCCGTCACAAGTGTAACACGTCTTTCCATTGGGAGCGTTACTGTTGGGATCTACAGGAGGAAAAAAATAGATGTGCTTTCTTTAGATGGTCCTCATCTTACTGTGAACACAGCATAGATCCCAACTGTACCAAAAAAGTCTTTCATAAAATTAAAGAGCTTTCAATCTTATTTTTTCTTGTTAAGTGTTCTGTAAACAGTAAACAGTTCTGTTGACAGTAAAGTACATTACCTGGAGAATCTTTGTCGTTACACAGGTCTGTGCTACAGCAGTAAGAAGACAATTTTATATTCCCGAGGTTGATGGACCCACTTGGACAGGTGGTTGGAGCACAACTTTTAACCGTTACTAAAGAGGTACTGACACCTAATGCATCTAAAAAAACATGGATAATACAAGAATGATCATTTCAGCTACATGCCATTTTGATTATAAATCTGACAAAGTAGAAAGTTTTCATAATGTATCGACTCAAAGCTGACATGTTCACTTGCCAGCACTGGCACGTTAAAGGTGTTATTAAAGTTTGCAGCGCAATATTTGACCGAATGGGTGAAAACGACGATTATTTCGTCAGTTAAGGCTTGTTAGATGAACAATCTGCCCGCTTTAAATCAGACACAGAGATAAAATAGTGCGGTAAGACTGCATTTATTTGAATGAAATAACGAACGATTATGCACGTCTATCTGCAACTTCAGCGTATTTAAAGTGCACGTTGAATTATATAAAAAACAACGTTGCTGAGAAAAATGATAGAGCTCTTGAATGTTTTTTTGTACGCAGCGCGATCTCAGATCTGTGTGCGTGTGCGCGCATTACTAAGGGCAGCGCATTAATATAGAACGATGATTAAACTGACTGGAACTACCTGTGAATTCAACGGTTTGTGCGCACACCGTCCAGCCAATCAGAATCGAGTATTTTGATAGACCATGCTCTAATATAGAATAATAATTTGAGGGAAAGCGAAATTAATTTTGATAGTTTATACCGAACATGCTATGCATGCAATTATACATTCAGTCCAGAAAATAAACTGACAACCATTTACATTTATTCTGTCTCAGTAGCAGTGAGATACAGCAGCTTCTCCATCAGTGAATTATAATAATGTATTTCAATCCATCATACTGGACTTACTAGCATATGCTGTCGCAGCAAAGCAGTTGGAAAGTCCATCGGGACATGGTATCTGTTCACAAGGGTTCGACACACCTGGGCACTGATTACAGTTGAGTGAGTGTCCTTTAAGAATAAAAGAGAGAGACAGTGAGAGGAACATTAGTGATATGTATTTAAATACAAATTCAAGCTGTTTGTATTTACCTGCAGTGAAAAGAACGAACAGAAGAAAAACTGAGATTTGCAGATCCATTTTTGATCAGGAGGTGTGAATGAAATGCCTTTTCAGTGCTCATTTTATAGCTTATCAAAGGGGAGGGTCATGAGCAAATGAAAGTTGAAAAGAAAGACATTTTTATATGAACCACAGATTTTAAATTACATACTTGCCCATTTTAATGGAGAGTCTAATATGAAAATATGTGTTGTTCTTTTTAAGAAATGTATACTTAGGATAAAAAAAAGAAAATTCTATCATTTACTCACTTTTGTGTTGTTCTAAACCTGTATGACTAGCCTATTTCTTCACAAAAAGCAGGTATTTTGAAGAATGTGTGTGTGTTTTTGTACATACAGTGAAAATTGAAGTTTTCACCATTCATAATATCAGCTTTTTGTGTTCTGCAGAAGAAAGACAGTCATCAGGTTTGAAATGACATGAGGGTGAGTAAATGATGAGAGAGTTTTCATGTTTTTTTGGAGTGAACTATCCCTTTAAGTATTCCTGTTAATAATTTGCTTTGGATAGATTTCATTTTGAAATAATAAATGCAGCAGCAAGTACAAGTACAACTGCTGTGCACAAAGTTCTTATGTAGCATGTTTTATAAATTTTTGTTTTAATTTAAGATCATTCATTAAAAAAATCACTTTCGTTTGCAGATTTGCTGATCCACCAGCTAGACCAGAATCAAACCCTATATCTACTCACATGAAATTCATTAAAAGTAAACACTGGCCAGACTTGTTTTTTTCTTTTGTTTTTTTTTGTTGTTTTTTTTGTTCTCAGCAGTGGTTTCTTTGGAACTGTCTGTCTGTCAGCATTTAGTACTACTTGAGAAAGCTTAAAGTTAAATTGATGTTATGATGGAATGTTTTTGAGAAACCAGGTCAAAAATAATTTGCATTCTCTTTTCACTTGAATAGACTTGAGTATTTTGCCAATGTAGCCAAACACATTAAATGATAAATAAAAAACAGCAAATCCCTGTGAACTCAAATTATTTGTGGACTCATAATAGAAGTTCTAAACCAAACCAAGCATGATTGACCCCGAACATCCATTTTTTTCTGCTATGGAGTAAAAAAAAAAAAAAAAAAATAAATACAATTCATTAATTGATAAAAAAGGTAATTCTAACTTCTTTTTCTCCGATTTTAAGATGTAAACTTACAATTGAGATAAGGAGATGAGTCAAAGTTACCTTTTTTATTTTTTATTCCATGTTAGGAAAACGTTCAGCGTAACTTAAAATTCAGAGAAAATTAAAAGAGATATAAAAGTTGCAACTTTTTTTTCATTCTGTGATGGAAACAAAACAAAAAAAGGAATGTAAACTATTTCTGAGGGTAAAAAAGCCTGAATTACAAGATGTAAGGTGCTTGTGCATGGTTCATGGAATTTGTGCCTACCCTAAATGTGACACAAGAGCAAAGAACAAATAGTTGCTTACAACAGTCACTTAGTACTAAGCTATTATTTTGATCATATTCTAGAGCACTTCACAAATTAGTTTGAAAACTAAAACCACTTTCATGCTCCTTTAAGTTTTAATGCATTTGTACTAACTGTGTTGCTGATTGCACATACTACATGTCTGGCAAAATTAAATACATTATTGCTTTTCTACTTCATTTTTATGAATCTGGGGTAATGCCAGGGAAAAGTAATGCTACTTTTATCATTTTTAAAATCTTCCAAAGTATGTAAGCATAGAACACATTTCTCATAAAATATAAGCTCCTTGGAACTTACTTGCCAGAAATGCGGAGGATTCACTTTTCACGTTCACTTAACCGAATATTAAACAAACAAACAAACAAGCAAAAATGAAAGTATTTAGTATAACAAACTTGACACAGTTGTTTAAGACTGTCAAAATGGTTCAAGCACAACATAATTTAGGTATCTTGAGAAGTTCTGTATGTGGACGCACCTTCCAAAAGTATGTAAGACCCATCTTTTTGCTTTTTTATTATGCTGTGTCTGGTGTGGAAGAATGTGACCAACCTGCACAAGCATATTAAAACTTGTTATTTTGTGGTTTTGAGACTGTTTTTTTGAAAGTGTTCAGCAGGCATGTGGTCAGATGTTCACATGCTTTTGGTGCTACTGTATTTGTAGGGTGTCAAAATCATGCAAAAACTAAGGAAAATAGAGCAACATCATTTGTGTGCAAAATGTGGTAAAATACGTTTTTATAGATGGGGAAAAAAAGTTGAAAATCAAATGCATTTATTTAAACTCCTTGTTGAATTGGTAGTATGTTTTTGGTCATTGTTCTGTTGCAATATGAAACGCTTTCCAATGAGTCTCGTGGCATTTCCTTGAACATTGGTTACATTCATTCTGCTGCCAAGACCTTTTGTTATCAGAAATGATACAGCCTGTTCCAGAGGCAGCCATGAATGCCCGTGCCATGACACTACCTCCAGCATGCTTTACAGATGAGGTTGTATGCTCTGCTTTGCATTTGCGGTTCCTTTTTTCCTCCACACTTTCTGCTTTCTGCTTGTCATAATGGAACGTCTTCCAGCATGGTTGTTTGACAAATAAAAAGCTACGCACTGCACCCAATAGGGTTCAAATAATTCCTGCCTACAACATACAACATTCCAGAAACATATCACTGCAAAAATGATTTAATTTTAAAATCATAAGTATTTGCTTATTTAAATCCAGACGGTGACTTGGGCAGTGTATGTAGGCCAAAGCCACTAGAAGGCAAGCCTGCAAACATTAGCTGAAAAAAAGTAATCGCTAAAGCTAACGCTTCCGGTCTGGCAGTACACGGGAAAGGAGACCAGAGGCAGTTTTCTTTGAATGGATGTCAATGGAAGAGAGGCTGCAGCTTTTTGGCAGAAACGGCTTATCATTTAATGAATTGACAGCCTATCTACTAATCTTCAACATGTTTTACACTAAACAATACTTTTGGATTGAACTGTTTTCTACTGAGTTTACTACGGAAAAAATGCCGTTTTATAAGAGAAGTCACTGACTTTTTGCGACAGGTGGGATTCAGCTTATTGCACTTATCATTCATTCCTATGGCATCCGTAAACGGCAATTGAGTGTTGCACAACTCTGAATGAAATTCAATGACGTCAAAGCTGTAATGTGATTGGTTATTAATGAACACGTGATCCAAATGAGCCGTTACGCTTTTTCCGATAGTAAGTAATACAGACCCTTTTATCTCCCTAGTAAGAAAATCTCTGTGTAGGCTACTACGACGGCGTGTCAGTGCTACATTAAAAAAATTAAGATTACCAGATTAAAGTTGTAATATGTTGAGAAATTACGAGAATGGAGTCGAAATATTGTATTATATTTGCATGTGCAATATAGGCTATACTCCTAAAATATTATAACTTTAATATCGTAATTGCTACGACTTTATTCTCGTAATTTTTACTTTATCCTCAAAATATTTTGACTTTATTTTCGTAAATTTTACTTTTCCCCCACCAAAATAATTACCACTTTAATCTCGTAATCTTAGATTTTCTTTTATTTTTTTAACGTGGCACTAAAACGCTCTCGTGTTATAGCCTACAAACACACACTCTTGCAGTACATATAGGCTATACTTGCAATCAAAATTATTAAGTCCACAGAGACTGTGATCATTTACAAATGTCTTTTTCAAAAATGTAATTATGGTGGGGTACAAAATTGTTTAAAAATCAAACGTTAGCTTTAGTTCTGGAGGTCAGGTTAATTAAACTTGCATTAACTGACTCTCAGCTGATCTACGTCTTCCTATAGGAATACAACGCCTAACACATCATCCCTAAATGAGATTCATACGGTATTATTCAGCTTCACGCTTTGCTCAGGAGCTAATTTGATGGCGAATTCGGCGGCAAACCGTGTCGTGTTCCCTACATGGTTTTTACGCCAGATTCAAGTTTGTGAACTTGAACGCGAATTTGCCCCATCAATATAAGCCTTTTGATTAAGTGAGCAGCGCTGTATTACTGACTTGGACTCTTTGCCCGCAAATCATCACGGAACTCGTGCTAATGTTTCAGCCTTACGAAGTTTAGCGAGATCTGCTTTCCCTCATGAGGAATGATATCTTGATGGAGATCAAGCATCCACGTTACAGCTGGCTACTTTGCACCCTCCATCACTGAATGTGTTCACGAAGCTAAGGTAAGTTTTCCTCATACTCACTGCTTAAAATCTATCAGGGTATTGGAAAACATTGCTTGTTGTTTAAGGCTTATCTAGTTCAGTAACATGTTTGTTTCTTATCTTACTGGTTACATTCTGTGGGTAAACAACCATCTTTAAGACACTAAAAGCAGCATTGCACATACTTTCAAAACATGTTATACCACAGGAAACCTTCTAAAATGTGGAAGAAGGAGCTCAGAAGGGGAATAAGATGTCTAATCAGAGCACCTGAGAAAAAGTTTTAATTTAGTGCCAAATACTTTCAAGATGAACTAATGAGGGGAAAAAAGGAGGGAAAAAACATACAAGAAGTTTACATACACCTTGTAGAATCTGCAAAATGTAAATTATTATACCAAAATAAGAGGGATCATACAAAATGCATGTTTAGTTGTTTATGGGTCCCTTGTTTGTCCTGACCACTTAAACTGCCTGCTGTTCTTAAGAAAAATCCTTTGGTCCCACAAATTTGGTTTTTCAGCATATTTGTGTATTCGAACCCTTTCCAACAATGGCTGTATGATTTTGAAATCCATCTTTTCACACTGAGGATGACTGAGGGACTCATATGCAACTATTACAGAAGGTTCAAATTTTGGGCAAAATAAGAAAAATGTACACATCTTCATTCTGTTCAAAAGTTTACACCCCTGACTTTTAATGCACTGTTTTTCCTTCTGAAGCATAGAGTGTATATACATGTATACATAATACAACAACCATACACCACAACTGTAAAATTGCATTGAGCTATAGTCTCCAGGTGTTTGATGTCAGCAAATGCAAAGCTTTTGTTCTGCTGCCACCTGCTGATAAATGATGCTAAATGCAGTTTTGCACTTTAAATAACAGTTATTACATTTAGCAACAGTTCCAAAGTTAAAAAGCAGCTCGCAAAGATTGTTTTGGAGTTCTTTACAGTTTGACACTCACCATGCAGACAATGCTTTGTCTAGTAAAATATAGTTTTGATTTGCCATCACAGATGGATTCAGTGGCACATTCTGACAAGCATTCATGCATTGAGTAAATATTCAGTGAAAGCAATTCGTTTCAATACCTCAGTAGGAAATTTATTTACCACAGTAAAATGATAGTATATGTAATTTAAAGTGCAAAAATGTCTTTTTCAGTTAATCAAATCAGATCACAAAAGATATTACAGAGAATACGATCTATATATTCAGTACATTGTGTCTCATTGTAAAATGTGAAGAGCTGCTGGATTCAGTGCAGCAGGATGAAGGAGAGCAGAGAAGAGCAGAGGAACAGGAAGCTCTGAGTGACACTCTGAGCACTGTTACACAGGTTCCCCTCACAACATGAGACACCACCTAAACCAGGAATCGAGAATTGAGACACAGCCTTTTACAACCTGTGACTGGCCTCCAAAACTCCCTGATGTAAAGAAAGAAAACACAGGTTGAGTCAGTCTAACTGGTCAATGGTACTACATGTGACATGTATCATATATTCAAATGTAAGAGATATAAAGACCAAAACCATATTCTTATTTTAGCAGATTCTCACCTGTTGCTTTAATGCAGCGGTTTTCATTCTCTGAACTGTCTCACTGTGTATGAGCAGCTCTGTCTATCACAATAGTAACACGATATTCCACTGGAAGTGTTTAGTGCTGGGATCTGCAGGAAGGAAAAAAGATTTACTTTCTTTACATGGTCCTGGTCATACTGTGCATGCAGCACAGGTCAGTTCTCGGGAGTTTCCGGTTAGCGGTCAGCGCACCTACATACAGACAGTTTCTCATGAGAACGCAGATTAATACTACATTTTAGGGCTGGCATTTCTTTAAAAAAACAATTAATAATATTCTCTGCGTTAACATGAATCATATTCAACCTGCTGAAAGGTTACTATAAATATATTTCCCTTCAGTGTGTGCATTCTGAATAATAAATAAGTATATATCCCCACTACCCTGCCGCATTCTCACGAACGATATTTTTCTTTTACTGATCATATTTCATACCTGATGAATGTACAGTTTTAAATGAGTTTGACTGATAGGGTTAGGGTTACTATAGTAAAAGTGCCATGTATTTTCCCATTTTTACCATTTGTACAACAACTTTTACTACAAATAGCCTACCATCGTTTAACTATGGACAGTGTAGTAAAACTCGAGTTAATCTGTGGTTATATGTCTTAACTTCAATTGTAATTTTTGGTTTTATTTGTAGTAAAACCATTTGTTTGTGTGCGTTGGTGCTCTTATTCCGAGCCCCTACTGCTTATTCCATTGTTTAAAATGGCTGAATGAATGTGAGGTAACTGCCTTATTTAACGATGTTAAACATTTAAATAATTTTTAACAGGAACACGCTGACAGTGCGACTATTGAATATTCATATTTTGGCATTAGACTACACACTGTGAAATGATGACAGAATATGACACAGAATAGTGACTAACATATTTAATACAGATAAATAAAGGTTCATTATAATCTTATTTATTAGATCTCACAAACTGCAGCGTCGAGATTAGGCCACTATAGAGCACTGACACAATCAGTTAATCAATTAATCAAAGTATTATTATTAGCCACCGCTTTCTCAAATCGGTTAATGATGGATTAAAACTTAGTTCAGTTGAGTTTGGAAAATTCTGTACTCAGTAATTATCAGAATACGTCTTCTCCTGTCTCTAAAAATGTCCGAATTTTAAATCATCCCGCGCAATCTCATTTTATTAGGCGTTTAAGTCAACTAGAGGTACATAACCGGAAATAACTGAGCCGTAAGAAAAAAAAAGTTACGGTAATAAAAATGGACTTCATATTTGAATGTGAAATTTCTAACCATTGCATTTAATACTAAAATGACTTGGTAGCTTTGTAAATATCACAGTAATAAATAATTATTCTACCTAACTAATTTCTATTAAAAACACCTTTTAACCACAAATGCTCTGCAACGCGTATGCGTACTCTGCACTCGGGTTCATGACAGTATGTCGAAAAACTCTTCTCATTTTCTCCTCCAACTTCAAAATTGTCCTACACTGCTGCAGAAGTACCGACTCAGAAGGTCAGACGCCCTTTACAAAAAAAGGTAAAAAAAAGCAATATAGGATGATTTTTAAGTTGGAGGAGGAAATGAGATAGGAGTTTTTCGACATACACTAACTGTCTTGAACTGGAGTGCACCGAGTACGCATGTGACAAGATGAGCATTTGTGGTTAAAAAAAAATGTAAAATGTATTTTTTTTTTCTTTTTCTTTTCTTTTTTTTTTTTTTGTAAGAAAATAACAGATCGTTTCGCTAGATAAGACCCTTCTTCCTCGGCTGGGATTATTTGGAGCCCTTAAAAGCTGCATTTAAACTGCATTTTGGAAGTTCAAACTTGCGGGCACCATAGAAGTCCATTATATGGAGAAAATTCCTGAAATGTTTTCCTCAAAGACATGAACATCTTTGATGACAAGGGGGTACAATTTTTGTTCTGGAAGTGAACTAATCCTTTAATAAAATCTTGGAAATGCCTAAAAATGCTTTAAATGCAAAAGTTAATAATAAGTAATTGTCTAAATGTACACCTATATAAACTTAAGATATAGCCTACATAAAGGGCTGATTGACCCAAAAATGAAAATTCTGTCATGAATTACCCTCATGTCGCTTCAAACCCGTAAGACTTTCAGAACATCTTCAGAACACAAAGAGAAGAAATTGTTTTTTAAAAAAAGTTAAACATTACGATTGAACCACTGATGTCACATGGACTATTTTAGTGATGTCCTTACTACCTTTGTGGGCCTGGGAACGTTTCAGTTATGTTGCTGTCTGTGCAGGGTCTGAAAGCTCTCGGATTTCATCAAAAATATCTTAACATCAAAAATATCTTAAAGTGTAACATCTTGCTCTGGCTGTGAAGCAACATTCCTTTACAGATGACATCACATTCCCTGATAAAAAAGTTCTTACTTTTTTCTTGATAAATGTTTTGTAAACTGTTATATAACTGTAAAGTACAATACCTGGAGCATCTTGGGCATTACACAGGTCAGTGCTAAAGCAGTAAGAAGAGACTCTTCCAATGCCAACGTTGACAGATCCAGTTGGACAGCCAAGTGATATAGAACAACTTTTAACCTTCACTGTCGTACTGTTGCCTAAAACACAACAACGAGCAGTTCATCTGAGTGTTTTTTTGATAAATGTATAAAGTATAAAATATTTCCAATAGTGTATCAAAAATACAAACTTTGGATTATGTCTTTAATATTTATAGAAAGAGGTCCAAAGGTGCAATTATACATTTTTTTCCAGAGGATAAGTTTAAGTTCTTAACACCGTCACAGCAACAATAAATTATAACAGCATTTACATCAGTTATTTTTTTTTTTTACCATCAATTACTGTTGCACTGAAGTAGCTGTTAAGTCCAGATGTACGTGTCGTCTGGTCACAAGAGGCTGACAGACTTGTGCACTGATAACAGCTGAGAGAGTGTCCTTTAGTAAATAAAAAAAAAAAAGAGAGAGGTAGTGAGAGAGATACATTTAATTTGTACCCAATACTATTACAAAAAATATTTTTTTCTTTTTACCTGCAGTGAAAAGAACAAACAGAAGAAAAACTGAGATTTGAAGATCCATCTTTGATCAGGAGGTGAATGAGACTACATGCATGTTTCAGTGCTCCTTTTATAGCTCATCAGAAGGGGTGGGTCTTATTGAGAAGATAAATGTTTAACAAAAAGGCAAAAAAGAAACAAAATGGGTAGATTAACATTTATTCTCAATTCATAACCATATGGGGGTTCTAATGAGGAAATGAATCTTCCAATAAGAAATGTATAGATTCTAATTCACCCAAAGATTAACATCACTCACCCTTACGTCATTTTTCAAACATGTGAGGCATACTTTTTTCCAGTGTTCCACAGACTGAAAGACAAAGGCGTTTACTGTTGTTCATACAGGTCAAACTTGTTTAGTTTTTAGATTTGTTTTCATGAGTTAGAGGTTTGTTTGCTTATTATTTGTGTTTGCTCAATCTGGAATGTTAAACGTCATCTTTACGCACTCTAAGAATGCTTAGAAAGTATGACCGCCCTTAAGATGGAACACTATTGAGAAACCAGATCAAAAATACTTTTCTTTTTCTTTCAAAGAGACTGTTTGTAATTGTGCAACTGTACTGTAACCAAACACATTAAGTGATACAGATCAGTATAGGAATTGACAACAGTATAACATAAACCCTGGAGGCCCTCCTGCGTTCAAATCCTCCTGGGACGTTTGTAATTACGAGTTGACAAGTCGTCATTACGACGTCAGGTGCGTTCCAATTGCTTTGGTGGGAACAAGGCGATTTAGCTTTTCTACATAAAATTCAACGATTTTTTTTCATCTAGAAAATGACGAATGTGCATCATTGTGTTTTTGCTTTTTTCTGTTTTTATTCAATTTATGAAGGTGACGTAAACTGCATCATCATATATTCTATGGTAACTATACAATAATATAATATTTTGTCTATGTAGCTGATACAGTTTTATTGTACATTACAAAAAATTATCATCTATTCATTCCAACAAATTTACCGTCAATACAGACGCTGCGTATCTATTGTCTTTGGCTACGTCCATTGCACCCGACACGTTTTTTTTTTTTTTTTTGTCCACTGACGCGCTCCAACTTGGAAACTCAGGTTCTCTAAATTTTGAGTTTTCCACTGCCAGTAACGACTTTGCGGTGGCGTTCATGTGCCTTCAGCTAGTAAATATGATCTATCTGACATGAACGCACCAGGCGTGACTCAAGTGTTTTTGCTAGTTTCAGCCCGAGGCAGTTATCATGCACTTGTGCCATCTGTTCGCCAATGGGCATGCTGGTCTGAAAACAAGGTGTGTTCAGACACATTGTTGGCACGTTTTGCTCAACAAAAACCTGGTCAATGGCCCAGTATTTTGTTTTTGTTTATTTAAAGGGCGTGTTAGTAACTGCTAATTACACACACAGGGACTGTTAACGTTTGTATTTTGTGTGCCCTCATATAACCAGTGGCGCCTCCAGAAATTTTTCATAGGGGTGGCCAGATGGGGCCACTTAAAATCTTGGGGTGGCACACCAAAACTATAAACCATAATTTCAGAATTTTATTCTACTGTTGTAGTAAACCGGCCTGTAGAAAACTATCAGAAAGACTTAAGGAAACTCCTACTGATATACTTTGGTTTATTGTGTTATATTTAATGTTACTAATGATATAATGTGCATAGACTAATAACAGTACAGTTAACATTTTGAGTTGCACAACAATTCTTTTTATTTTGCAATTATATTTGGCATAAGGTGTACATTTATTGCAACGACGTTTATTTATAACGACGTTAGCTAGGTAACTCTTGTCAAAACGTGTCAAAAACACATCAAAAAGCTGCTGTAACAGTATACTGTAACCATTTGGAATTTAAAAAGCACATGTCACGACACATAATTCCCCTTCTTCTTTTACTAAAGAATATTTTTGACTTATTTACTTACCGGTAGTCTTCTTTGTCTTCTTTCTTAACTTCTTTTGAAATTGTTGACCGACGGGCACGCGCTGAGCTGTGGCTGTCTGAGCGCGCAACAGTGGCATGGACGGAGGGGCGGGGCGGGGCGGGGCGGGGCGGGGGAGAGGGCTGGCTACTGTGGGCGATCGAAGGTCTAGAGCGGCTTGCCTGCCTGGCTGTGCATTAGGGATGATGCATAACTGATGCTACTAAAATTTATACTGGCCAGTGGGGTGGCCAATGGGGTGGCCAGGAGTCGGCCAGGGGTGGTCACGGCCACCCCTGGCCACCCCCTGGTGGCGCCATTGCATATAACAAAAAAACAACAACCTCCAGTCAGGTGAAAATTGTGCGTACTGTCACGGGGTGAAGGAATACAGGACAGAAAACTCAGTGTTGAAGCCCCGGAAGGTGGTTTATTAACAACGAAGATAAAATAATACGGTAAGTGGTGCTTGTGGTAAGGCGTGCTCTCAGTCTTCGTGCTCGGGGTGGATCCAGTGAACGGTGAGGCAGGTTCGGTCGTCAGCTGCTCTCTGTGTAGAAGAGGGAGAGAAAACGTTAGCATGTGAGTTCTTTGAAGATCCTTCTCCCAGTGAGTCGGCATCACGCCGCTTATAAGGACGCCAGTTGATGAGTCGCAGCTGCGACCGATCCCGGTGTGATGAGCGTGAATGAGTTGAGCTTGTTTGTTTCCAGGGCGACGCTGACGTTCCTTCAGGACACTCGTCACAGTACGTGCATCTCCACTCAGTCTCCTCCCCGAAATCACCATACATGGAGCTTACAATGCCTTGTTTTACTATGCATAACCTCATCTGCATATTATTTCCATGCATATTTCCATCCACGTGACATGTTTGGTAGGAAAATATGTGATACGGACTATAAATGGTATGTGTGCCATACACATTACATTGTTAAAATCTTCCAGTATCCTTATGTTTTAAAATAAATATTTCAAAATATCCTTAAAAACTAAATTGTATAAACTACTTTTTATAACTTAAAAAAAAGAGTTGATTCATTCTTTTCCACTGGCCAAATAGTAGGCTATTTTAATTGTTTTACATAAAATGTATGCCGTATTTCTGATAAGGTAAACATATGCTTTGAAAATGCAGTTATCGGACTCAGCCATCCACTGAAATTCCATCCACTGACAAAATATTTACAAAATGAAACGTGTATTCTTACAGTTTCCTTTAAATTCCATCCTTCAAATTAGGGATGCACCGATACCACTTTTTCCAGTACTCGCCCGATACCGATACGTTTATTTTTGGTACTTGCTGATTCCGAGTACCGATACCGATATTTTAAAATTGAACCAGTAAATTTGTAAAATATTGGGTAATAGAAACTAAAAGAATGTAACGCGGAGTGAGAGACTAGAGGCGAGCGGATCCAAATGCCAGCTTTTATTTAATGGACGAGGCAAAGACATGGTCAGACAGGCAGGGTCAAACAGGAGCAAACAGGAATATCACAGGAGAGACGTAGAGAATAATCCAGAAACACGAGCGAGAGTCAGGTAGGCAGGCGGCGAGCAGTCGAGACGAGATGGGCCAGGCGAGGGAACTAAACACTGGGAACTAGGAACTCGGGAACAACGAAACTAGGGGACGCTAACAAAGGAACACAATAACAACTCACAATACTCCGTGGTTTGCATGGGGAAAGTCCGGGGCTTTTATAGAGCTGCTGATTGGTCACGGGGACAGATACAATCAGCGCGATGGATACTGGGAGATGTAGTCCGGGGTGTGGTGCAAGAGTCAGAGTGTGTGGAAAAGGTGAGAGCGACATCTGGTGGTGAGCGGTCCGCAGAACACCGACCAGATTCGTGACAAGAATATGTATAATGTTAGTTGGTTAACTTAATTTATCAAATAGATACAGTCAAACCAAAATTTATTCAGATACCTTTTCTCACATTATCAGACAACATTTTTCACATTATCACATTATCATAAACTGTGTTCTGCACCAACTAGTAAAAAAAAATATCAAAAATTAGGTGGTGTATATCTGGTTTCTGATTAATTTTTGGTTTGACTATATATCCCTTAGTTATTTTTATTTTTACACTTAATTATGCCCATTAAAATGTGTTTTGTTACCTTCACTGTTCAATTGTTTTTTTTTTTTTTTTGCTCTATGGTACATCACCTTTAATTTAATAGCATTAAACTGCTCCACTGCAGCGACTTAGTACTGTAATCACGCGTTTTGTTGTAATAATGCAGGGAATCACTCATGAATCTCCTAACTCCAATATTTTCAGAAATGTAAGTCGCATTTTTTTTATCTGAAACATGCTGCTATTTGGGCTATAATCTAAAGAGACTCAAATAATGCAGAAACATTCATGTAGCAAGCAAGACATGCGCAACACGCTCAAGTACAGTACAGCCAAGCGCATTTCACACAGACTGCTAGTTTCACTTTTGCCGTACAGTCGTGTATGCTTAAGATTTAAAATAAATTATCTTTTATAGTGAATACCCCTATAAATTGTGTTTTATATTTAAGAATTTGTTTTAATCCAAATGATGCGCATGCTAAGTGAGCGAACATTAATAAAGATCAGGCAACAAAAGTGCGTGCTCTCTCTCTCTCTCTCTACCGTTAAATAACGTGTGCATTGCTTTACTTGGTTGTTTTTGACATATCCGACCGAACTACAAACTTTACAGTGATGTCAAGGCGGGATTTTAACTCGACAAGCCCGCACATCTTCGTCGCCGTGCACTCAATCCACTCTGCGTGCTTTGCCTATCAGCTCGCGCGCACCAGCTATACAGGCGTTAATACTGAATGTTTAACATTATATTACTTGCATACATATACTTCCTAGACATCTCTAATGACTCCATTCTGCTGTCTGTTGTTCTGTTGTCGTTGTTTCTTTGCCTGAATACGCACTTGTCACCTGCTGTGTGGTATCGGTGTTTGGTATCGGGGCATTTTAACGAGTACGAGTATGAGTACAGGAGCTCAGTATCGGGCCCGATACCGATACCAGTGTCGGTATCGGTGCATCCCTACTCAATACTGGAGATAAGCACTGAGATTACATAAAGCATGATGGATTACATAAAGACGCTGATGGATTCGGAGGTTGAATGGTCCATCGGCTGGTTTGATTAGCTCTAATGACAATATTGTACAACTACTGCTGCACAGAGATGTTAATATTGCGTGAAGGCAGACACCTTTGGTATTTTCTGAAAAATACCGTTGTATTTGAAGTAGGGATGCACCGATACCGACACTGAGCTCCTGTACTCGTACTCGTACTCGTTAAAATGCCCTGATACCAAACACCGATACCACACAGTGGGTGACAAGTGCGTATTCAGGCAAAGAAACACCGACAACAGAACAACAGACAGCAGAATGGAGTCATTAGAGATTAAGAATGTCTAGGAAGTATATGTATGAAAGTAATATAATGTTAAACAATCAGTATTAATGCCTGCATAGCTGGTGCGCGCGAGCTGCAAAGCACGCAGAGTGGATTGAGCGCGCGGCCTTGACATCACTGTAAAGTTTGTAGTTCGGTCGGATATGTCAAAAACAACTAAGTAAAGCAATGCACACGTTATTTAACGGTAGAGAGAGAGAGAGAGAGCGCACTTTTGTTGCTTGATCTTTATTAATGTTTAGCACGCCCATCATTTGGATTAAAACAAATTCGTAAATATAAAACACAATAGGGGTATTCACTACAAAAGATAATTTATTTTAAACCTTAAGCATACACGACTGTACGGCAAAAGTGAAACTAGCAGTCTGTGTGAAATGCGCTAGGCTGTACTTGAGCGCGTTGCACATGTTTTGCTTGCTACATGAGTGTTTCTGCATTATTTGAGTCTCTTTAGATTATAGCCCAAATAGCAGCATGTTTCAGATAAAAAAATGCGACTTATATTTCTGAAAATATCAGTTAGGAGATTCATGATGAGTGATTCCCTGCATTATTACGACAAAACGCGTGATTACAGTACAAAGTCGCTGCAGTGGAGCAGTTTAATGCTATTAAATTAAAGATGATGTACCATAGAGCAAAAAAAAACAACAACAACAGTTGAACAGTGAAGGTAACAAAACACATTTTAATGGGCATAAGTGTAAAAATAAAAATAACTAAGAGATATATAGTCAAACCAAAAATTAATCAGACACCAGATATACACCACCTAATTTTTGATATTTTTTTTACTAGTTGGTGCAGAACACAGTTTATAATAATGTGATAATGTGAAAAATGTTGTCTGATAATGTGAGAAAAGGTATCTGAAAAATGTTTTGGTTTGACTGTATCTATTTGATAAATTAAGTTAACCAACTAACATTATACATATTCTTTTAGTTTCTGTACCCAATATTTTACAAATTTACTGGTTCAATTTAAAAATATCGGTATCGGTACTCGGAATCAGCAAGTACCAAAAATAAACGTATCGGTATCGGGCGAGTACTGGAAAAAGTGGTATCGGTGCATCCCTAGTATTGAGTGTGATTTTTAATCTAGATGTTTATATCAAAATTAATCAATAATTTCAGAGTTTAAATTGCTTCTTTGTTTTGCTCACTGCAGTAAAAGCATGTGTATGCATGGGTCAGAGTTTGCGTGCAGGTGCACAATTTTTTCCGTCAAGTTTGTTTTTATAAATTCCATCTTTTGCGTAGGAAGTGGCGTCTGTCTCTTTCAGGGCATGTTTTGTACGTATGCAACGGTTATAAATGAGGCCCCAGTGGCCTCAAGTACAAAGACTTGCGTTGAATTCATACTAAAACATAGCGTACGGACAAAAAAAAAATTCAGATGTATGAAACTCCCGGATCCCACGCATATTGTATGTATACATCCCAATTAACGTGAATCTGAGCGCACATGCACGAGCACAAAACCCCAACCGGTCTCCTCCCCCAAATCAATAAATTTTAATATGGTAATGAGTCCACTTCGCCAAAAGCAAGCAGCAAGAAGCGAAACTTTACCGAAAGTGAATTGGAGGTGCTACTATCCGAGGTAGAAACTAGAAAGAATATTTTATTTGGAACTTTGTCCTCCGGAATTAATAACAAAAGAAAAAGAAATGAGAGAGTTTGGCGTCATCATGGCGCCGGTGCCACCACCTCACTGAGTGGTATGCCGTGCCTGTGCGTGACATTGTGCAGCACACCACAGCCCAAAACGATGCGACACACCTTGTTAGGGCGGTATAGCAGCATCCCCCGGTCCTATCAAGGCAGCGCCACCGACATTTCAGCTGCCCAATCGCCCGCTCTACAACTGACCAAGTACGAGAATGGGCAACATTGTATCTGCGCTCTTTGTCAGTTTGTGAGTTGGTGAGGGGAGTTAACAGCCACGTCTTTAGTGCATAACCGCAATCTCCTTATGTGAAGTTCAATAATTACACGCACAAATAAATAAATAAATAGAAATAAATAAAATAAAATAAAAATAAATAAAAAATCCTTTAGATAGAACCATGATTTTAAATGTGTCACTCACCAAGAAGCCACCCATCGCGCACCCTGCCAACTTGGAGATCATCCCAACCATGCTGTTTTTAAGGATGCATCATGTTTTTAAGCCAGGCCACCTTGCCACAATATTTGTTAGGTGCATTTGTGCATCACATATCATTTGCACATATATTGAATGGAAATGTTTCCGATTCACATATGCAAATTCTTCTTCAGATTGCGTCTACAGATAGCAATGTGTATGCAGTCGATCGCTAACCGATTACATTAGGAAAACCGGCTATCGCTGCAAATTGCGCTTTAATGTTTGGCTGGTCAACTGTATCGTATCACCATCGTGGTCCAGAAAATCACTTTGGTCCCTAAAAACTCGTTCTCTTCGGATTCTGCCATTGGCAATGTCCTCTAATAAGGCCAACGGTGTCATTGCCATAGACGAAGGGTTGTATAAAATTGCACATGCTTTTATATGTTCTAACTTAATTGCATAATTGAGAACATTCCCATTATGCTCGTGTGACAGTAGTAAGTCAATTAGCCTATTTTATCAATTACAAATTAATAGCAATGTTTCTCATGGTGTTGCGATAGACTTGTAGAATACTTCGTAGTCTAATGTTTGCAACTTCACTTAAATGCCTCTAAGATTCGCCAACGGACAAAAAACATGAGAAACGTACGTACGCGAGACATGGAGGAACCCACATTCTCACGTTAATTTCACTGTTAGTAAATCCGACCGTTAGCGTGAAAACTGGCGTAAGCAAAGTTTTTGTGCGTAGGCAGCGTTGATACATGAGGCCCCAGGTGTTTTGATTGGAAGCAAATTCAAAGGTGTTATTTTGATTCCATCTGTTGATAAATAGTCCTAAATGCAGTTCGAAACATTATTGACATGATTGTTACATTACAACAGTCCTTAAGGGGGAAAATGATATTACAATGATGTTATAATATTTCTTTGTCATCACTTTTGTTAAAAACTTTCTCTTTATCAGATATCTTGACAGCCATTATCTTGACATTCATAAAACTAGAAACAAGAAACAATTTTACTGCATTTTCCAGGATATCTTTCAGGTCATCACATCAGACCACCAAAGTACAGGGAGAAATGTAAAAATTCTTAACCAAGTCCTTAATTTGCAAATTTCAAATGTGCTCATTGCACCAAAGAAAAACATTTTGTCTTTACAATCTGTCATCAACACTGTAAAACACCTGTAAAACAACTGTCCTTTTCTGCTGACTTCACATTAAGTTCACCCTGTTCTTGTGCAAAGTCTAGTAATTGCTGTATGAATACACAATCTGGAATTTCGTGTGAGGGAGGATTTTTGTTGACAATATTTTGAAACAAAAGATCATCTGCTGCCACCTGCTGATAATTGATGCTAAATGCAGTTGTACATTTTATTTAGGCCAGGGGTTCTCAACCTTTTGCAAGCTGGGCCCCCCCAAAGCTGGTTCATTGCAATCTGCACGACACGATAAATCCCACAGTAAACTGATGCCTAGTTCCATTTATGACGTACTGACACAAAGTTAAAATGATTTGCAGCTACCTCATATTTATATAACATCAATACTGATAACAAAATGCTGTATTGGCAAAACAACTAATTCAAAATTAATTACAAAAATTAGTGATTTATTGTGTCCTGGATGTACAGAATGTAGTCTGAGGCATTTGTTGATTTAAATTAAATCAGTGGTTTTATTTTAAGCGAACAAAATATATGGGTATAGAGCACAATGAGAAAGTCTGCATTGCATGGTTAAATGAGCCTTGAGTTACAGATTTACAGATTTATCACTTTTACCCTCTTCATCTTAGCAAAAATACACATTGAACATAGAATTTACCAATATAGCAAAATACATAAAGCTGCAGTGTTGTTATTGTGATCCAAAGATCTGCTATAACAGATGCATTCAGTGGAACATCTTTATGCAGTTTCTGACTGGAATGAGTTGAGTAAATATTTAGTGAATATAAAGTAATTCATTTCAATACATTAATATTGTGTAGACCAGAAAAATTGATTTCAATTACCAGTAATCAGATTTTGTATATCTTTTTAAATTCATCACACCAAGTTAAAGATAGTAGAGATGATGCAAGCCACATATTCAGTACAGTGTGTCTCATTGTAGAATCTGTAGAGCTGCTGGATTCAGTGCAGCAGGATAAAGGAGAGCAGAGAACAGCAGAGGAACAGGAAGCTCTGAGTGACACTCTTAGCTCCTTTACACAGGTTCCCCTCACAGCATGAGACACCATCAACAAATGAATCCAGTATTGAGACAACATCACAAACAGATTTAGAGATACAGCCTTTTACAAGCATTTTTTGGCTTCCGAGATTCCCTGATGAAAAGATGGTTGTGTCAGTCAAAACCACACATTGGTGTATGTAATCTGTACCAAATGCTCAAACCTTAAAGAGGTTAAAAATAACAACTTTAATCATCGTCTTTTTGTAGATTCTCGCCTGTTGCTTTAATGCAGCGGTCTTCACTCCCTGAGCTGCTCAGTGTGTTTGAGCAGCTCTGTCCATCACAATAGTAACATTTCTTTCCATTGGGGACATTAGAGGGATCTACAGGAGGAAATAATGTTGTTTTTTTTACATAGTCCTTGTCTTATACATCTCATAGGGGCTCAGTGTAACAAAAAATGTTTTGCTTTTTATCAAAATATAACAACCTGCTCTGCCTGTAAAGCAGATTTCTATTTCAGCTGACTTTACAATTCCTGATAGAAAATGAAGTCCTATGCTTTTTTTGGTTTTGTTTTTGTTCTTGTTAAATGTTCTATGACTGCATGTCGGTAAGGTTCAATACCTTGAGCGTTTTGGGCATTACAGAGATCTGTGTTACAGCACGAAGAGGCAATCTTTGCGATGCCTAGGTTGATGGATCCACTTGGACATCCAATTGGTAAAGCACAACTCTTAGCTGTTATTGCAGTACTGTTGACTAAAAGCACATGAGTGATACAGGAATGAGCAGATCAACTGAATATTATTTTGATTTATAAATATGTTCAGTTAGAAATAGTTTTCCAAAAGTGTATTGAAAATACAAACTTTGCAATATTAAATGATTTCTAATATGTATACATCATCATCCAAAGGTTTAAAATGCTTTACAATTACAAGTTTCTCATTTCAAACAAATTTTTCATGATATAATTTCAATTATATTAGCAGAAAAACAATTTCAGAAATCTATATATAGAACATTCTATGCATGCAGTTGTAAATTCTACCCAGAACAACTGAGTATTGGTTCTCTGACTTAATACCACGGTCGCAGCACCAGTAATTTATAGCAGAATCTCCATCAGTAAGATATAACAGTAAATTTCAGTCCATCATACTAGTCTTACCTAAATATAATGCTGCACTGATGCAGCTGGTAACTCCATTTGAGCATGTCGTCTGTGCACAAGAGCCAGACACACTTGTGCACTTATATCAGCTGAGAGAGTGTCCTTTAGTAATACAAAAGAGAGACCGTGTGAGAGAGAATATCTAATGATCCATATTTGTGCTCAATAACATTACCAACACTTTTTGTCTTCGTACCTGCAGTGAAAAGAACGAAGAGAAGAAAAACTGAGGCTTGTAGATCCATCTTTGATCAGGAGGTGAATGATATAACGTGGCTGTTTCTGTCCTCACTTTATAGATTTTCAGATGGGGTGTGTCTTGACGAGAAAATGAAAGTTTAACTAAAATACAAAAAAATACAGGTAGATGTACATTTACTTGCCAATTAATGACCATATGGAGAGTCTAATGAGTAAATTAATCTTTATAAAAAATCTATAAGATATACTTCAAGCAATAGTTCACCCACAAATGAATATTCTGGCATTTTCTCTCATTTTTTCATACTCATTCCAAACCTGTATGACTTACTTTCTTCTGCATTTCATACGTTGAAAGACAAAGGGATCCGATGTTGTTCATACAGGTCAAACCTGTTCAGGAGTAAGAGGTTAATTTGTAAAAAGTGTGTGTTTGCTAAATGTTGATGATTAAACTTCAGCTCTGTACAGTAAGAATGCTTAAGGTAGGACTAACATTAAAATGGAACATTATTGAGAAAACCGGCCAGGAATGCTTTCGTTCTTTTTTAATTCAAAGACGCTGTTTCTAATTGTACAACTGTAACCACACATAAATCATCCATAGTATAAACAACATTTATATTAAATGCAACTAGTGTAATTTGACCTATGTAAGTAGGACTTAAAGGGTTCATTGGATGCTAAGTTCACTTTCGCATGTTGTTTGAACATTAATGTGTGTTGGCAGTGTATGTACAAATCTACCCTATAATGATAAAAATCCATGCAGTGGTTTTTAATTTATCTGTAAAAATAATATTACCTTTTTCAAATCGAACCGTTCTCAGATGCCTGTTGGTGTGGCGTCACACCGACAGAGGCTGCTCTCACAATAGTGGATTGACATGAGCGTCTTACCTTAGATCAGCTGTAACAGTCCAGAATCCGTGTTTTGATGCCGGAGCAGGGATGTAAGTTAGACAAGAATATCTCCGATTGAGCGATTGAAGTGTTGTGTTGCTGGATGTAATAATGAACATAGTGATCATCATTTACTCCCGACATCTGAGCCGCTGTAGATGCAGTGCATTACATTTGTTTGTGAAGGGAATGCGCCTCCCGATCTACATTTATCCGTGTATGTTCGCGCGAATCATTCGTGATCCAGCTTCACTTACAGCAGAAGTGAGTATAAGGTTTTTTTTATGAATCTTTGCGATCGTATTTCCTAATAATGTGCTAGTTAGCAAGTTTACCGGCTAAATGCGACTAAAGTAAACAGGCTTGTCACTCCACAGAGAGGAGAGAGGGGCGGGGCGAGCAGAGCTTATTTGCATTTAAAGCAGCTTCGACCAGAATGAGATGATTTTTGCAGAGCTCATTTTGACAAGGTAAAAAGGGTGTTGTTTTACAAAACCATTGAGAATTTTTAACCAAAGTATATTATAGACTTTTCATTAAGACCCTAAAGAACCATAACAATTTCTGGAAAATGGGCATCCGATGACCCCTTTAAGAATATGAAAAGGATGTTGCAAGTCAAGAATAGAATGATGTTACAATATAACATTTTTTTAATGATCACTTTTATTGGTAACACTATTGGAAAGACCAATTCTCACTATTGCATATTGTGGCATACTGACTGTTTATTAGTACATATAAAGCACATATTAATGCCTTATTCTCCATGACCATATTTTGGATCCCTTATTCCACCCCCATATCAAAACTTAGCAACTAACATATTAACTATTAATAAGCATCAAATTGGGAGTTTGTTCTGTCCTAAAAGGAGTTTGTTCCCCTTTTCTAAAGTGTTACCATTTTATTCAAAACTTTTTTTTGCAATAGCGGAACTGTCTATCTGTTTATTAAATACCTTTACAGCCATGACAAGCTTTATTAAATATAAAACTAGAAACAAGGTGATGATATACTACTTTACTGCAGTTGTATAGTGTTCGGTTCATTATATCAGAACACCAATATACATTACAGTGAGAACTGTAAAATTTATTTACAGGTTCCTTGTTTTGCACACTTCATAGATGCTCATTGTACCAAAGAAAAATGTTTTGTCTTCATAATCTGTCATCAACACTCTTTTGCTTGTAAAACAACTTTAATTTTCGGCTGTAGTCACAATAAGTTGCATTCACATTTACTGCTTTTCACATGCAAAATGTAGTCATTTCGATAAGAATACTTGTGTTACGAATGAGCGTTGCAATGGAGTGTTATAAAATGTGTTATAAAAACCTCAGTTAAGTCTAAAAACGGCTTATATTATTTTTAATAAAGTGCCAGACTGTGTCAGTAAGAACTCGGTCCTTTGTGCACATTTTACCATTTCGTTTGCAAACGAGGCACAATTCAATGCAGGATTTTCCGACAGTAATGTCGCAACACACAAGTGTGAGTAACTGTTTTTATTACGTGATCAAAATATTTGACTGTTATTACAGATCGTTTTAAATGTGTTAAGTATTTATGCATTTTTGACCTAAATCACAGCAGCGTTCATCTGTGAAGGATGTAGACTGCCAAATATACACAACTGTTTGCCAATCAAAACAGGAAAGAAAATAGCCTATTACTTCTAAATTATACTTTCTTGTATGTAAAAATCGTGATTATGAGTGGACCTCAGAGAACAGTACAAAAATAAAGACAAATGCAGTTCATTACTCTGAGCATCTTACCATCTTATCTTTTAGAAGAGAGCTTTTCAGTGCTATTTGCACAGCCAGTTGGTGAAGCACAATGTTTAAGGTTAGTTGTAGAACTAGTATTACCTGTAAATGATACAGGAATGACTAGTTCAATGGCACATTCTTGTGTAAAGTGAAAATGCTTTAAATGTATTTTTCTCATTTTAAACATATTTAAACCTTATGCACCCTTTTGGACATTTTTGTCTTTTTCAGTCTTGTTTTTATCATCATTTTGCCTGTGTTATTGCCAGCTGCATACATTTTGGCACAGGTGTGTATTTTTACTGGAATTTTACTATTTCACCTCCATTTCCTTTAATAAATCTATTTTGCACTAGGTACAAAAAAGTGTAACAAAAATGTCCCCATTGAACCCAATTAAAACTGCTATGTTTAATCACAGTGCCATTCAACTGTAAAATGATGCAATTTTTGTTATTAGACTTTCATTCTGTTTGCAAGGCTTCAAAATAATTTTTTATTTATTTATTTATTTTTTTTACCATTTTTTACCAGATGGTGCCTTTTATTCCAGGTTTGGCCGATAAAGCAAATACTCGCTTCATTCCTGTTTTCTGCTTCTGCTAAATTATAGAGCCAATTGGATAAATAATGCAGCTATAATTGTGTTGGTATGGATGTCAGACTGGTTTGTACGTGTGTCATAAAAAAAAAACTCTACTGCAAATCACAAATCCAACCACTGTTTTCTGGCATCTTATGGGGGAAATTTGGTACTGCATTGAAACAAAATTTTACTGAAAGCTCATTTTTTGAGAGATCAACCTCAAATTTGGAACATAGCTTGTTTACATTTATGGCTTTGATTTTCTAGCAGGTTTAAAATTCAGCATGTTTCAGAAAATATATATTTTATATAAAATATATAAAAACATTTTTTTTTTTTATTTCTCTTTTTAAACTTTTTCTACTTCATAATCTTCAGTAATCTGCCATGGTCTTTTTTATTGATGCACAACGGTTAAATTACAGGTGCATCTCAAAAAATTTGAATATCGTGAAAAAGTTCTTTTTTTGTTTGTAACTTATTTCAAAAACAGAAGCTTTCGTATATTCTAGAATTATTACATGTAAAGTAAAACATTTCTTTTTCTTTTAATTTTGATGATTACAGCTTACAGCTCATGAAAGTCAAAAATCCAGTATCAAAATATTAGAATATTTCCTAAGATCAAAAAATGGATTTGCAAAACACAAAAGTTCAAGTTCTTTAAAATACGTTCATTTATGCACTTAATACTTGGTCAGCAGCACATATTACAGCAAATTCCTTGCTCCTTGCATAAATTACAGCATCAGTAAAGTGTCATGTAAGCGATCAGCCTGTGGCACTGCTGAGGAACTATTGAGCCTTCAGATCATCTGTATATTGTTGGATCGAATGTTTCTCATCTTTCTCTTGAAAATATCCCATAGATTCTCTATGGGGTTTGGGTCAGGCATGTTGGTTGGCTAGTAAAGCAAAGTAATATCATGGTCAGCAAACCACTTGGAAGTGTTTTTTGCACAGTGGGCAGGTGCTAAAGTCCTGCTGGAAAAGAAAATCAGCAGGACTTTAAAGCTTGTCAGCAGATGGAAGCATACAGTGCTCCAAAATCTTCCGGTAGACAGCTGCATTGACTTTGGACTTGATAAAACACAATGGACCAACACCAGCAGATGTCACAGCACCCCAAATCATCACTTACTTCAAACACTTCACACTGGACTTCAAGCAGCTTGGATTCTGTGCCTCTCCAGTCTTCCTCTAGACTCTGGGAGCATGATTTCAACATGAAATGCAAAATTTACTTTTATCTGAAAAGTGGACTTTGGAGCACTGAGCAACAGTCCAGTGCTTTTTCTCCTTAGCCCAGGGAAGATGGGTGACTCTTGATGCGCTAACTCCAGCTTCATTCCACTCCTTGTGAAGCTCTTCCAAGCCTTTGAATCGGCTTTATTTGACAGTATTCTCAGGCTTGCGGTCATTCCTGTTGCTTGAGGACCTTTTCCTATACCCAATTTCTTCCTTCCAGTCAACTTTGCATTTAATATGAGTTGATACAGCACTCTGTAAACAGCCACCCATTCAGTAATGACCTTCTGTGACTTATACTCTTTGTGGAGGATGCCATTGATTGTCTTCTGGACCATTGTCATGTCAGCAGTCTTCCCCATTAGTGTGGTTTCAAAGAACAAGAGATACCTGGAATTTATACTGTAGGGATGGTCATTTAATGAAACTCTATGTAAATATTCTAATATTTTAAGATACTGGATTTCTGACTTTCATGTGCTGTAAGCTCTAATCATCAAAATTAAAACAAAACTAAAACAAAACAAAAGACAACAACAAAAAAAAAAACTGATTGAAATGTTTTAGTTTACATGTAATGAATCCAGAATATATGAAAATTTCATTTTTTTAAAATAAGCTACAATTAAAAAAATAAATAAAATGATACTACTTTTTCATGATTCTAATTTTTTGAGATGGTCCTGTAAATCCCAGTCAGGGTAAAGGCTAAAAGGGATACAGCTCTGTCTACTGGGCATGCGCACATCAATCTAACGTTATTTTTGTCACACTGCAATAATACTAGGGTAGGGTAGGTGTAGACGTTAATAAAACGCAATCTAATAGGTAGAAAATTAATTTTATTGTTGTTTCCGGTCTGACCTGTATCCCCTTTTAGCAACAACCGTCAGTCAGCATTTCTTTCTGGCTACTTTGTATAGGTTTCTATGTAAGTACTGGTACTTCTGATTGGGCTGAGGCTGGAATTTAGCGAGTTTGAAGTAAAACAGATACTCGCTGCGTGGCGCTGCAGTCGTCAAAAAGTCGTCTAACAAAATCTCAGCACAGCAGAGTACATAGGTTTCAAGGGGGAGGAGTACATAGAGGTGGAATCAATCTAAACAAAGTATGCAAATGTGGTACAGGAAATCAGCCCAGTAAAAGGTTTTTCCCAGCCTTGATCTATTTAGCATACAAGTGTCATTCAAATGCATAGGTGCTAAAGCAAAAGGCACAACTGTACCTTGAGCTTAGAATTCACACTTAACTTGGGAAACCTGGCAGATGTTCATCTGAGCTGTCTGCTCTTAGAATGTCACAATATACATAACTTTTTTAGTTCATGTTGTTATATTGGAACCTAGCATAAATTTGTAATCTTTCAATTCACTCAGTATCATTATCTCATTTTTGACCGAGATGGCTTTTAGCTGGTTTTGCATCTGAACTCTTAATATTACCTTTGCAAAAAGGAATGGATAACTAATAAAGACATTTATCGCCACCTGCTGGCAGATTTAGTTTCTTACTTAGAGTATCATTTCATTAAAGGGGTCATCGGATGCTAAGTTCACTTTTTCATGCTGTTTGAACATTAATGTGTGTTGGCAGTGTATGTACAAATCTACCCTATAATGATAAAAATCCATGCAGTGGTTTTTAATTAATCTGTAAAAATAATATCCCCTTTTTCAAATCGAGCCGTTCTCAGATGCCTGTCGGTGTGCCGTCACACCCACAGAGGCCGCTCCCACAATAGTTGATTGACATGAGCTCTTACCTTAGACCACCTGTCACAGTCCAGTAACTTTCCATGTTTTGATGCTGGAGCAGGGATGTAAGTTAGACAAGAATATCTCCGATTGAGCGATTGAGGTGTTGTGTTGCTGGATGTAATAATGAACAGAGTGATCGCCATTTACTCCCAGCATCTGAGCCGCTGAAGATGCAGTGGATTACGTTCGTTTGTGAATGGAATGCGCCTCCCGATCTACATATATCCGTCTATGTTCGCGCAAATCATTCATGATCCAGCTTCACTTACAGCAGAAGTGAGTATAAGCGTTTTTTTATGAATCTTTGCGATCGCCTTTCCTTATAACATAGTAGTTAGGAAGTTTAGCGGCTAAAGTAAACAAGATCATCTTTCCACAGAGAGAAGAGAGGGGTGGGGTGAGCAGAGCTCATTTGCATTTAAAGGAACAACCCCTTAGAATGAGATGATTTTTGCAGAGCTGATTTTGGCAAGGTAAAAAGGGTGTTGTTTTACAAAACCATTGAGAATTTTTAATCAAAGTATATTAGAGACTTTTCATTAAGACCCTAAAGAATCATATCAACTTGTGGAAAATGGGCATCTGATGACCCCTTTAAGATGATAATAATAATAATAATAATAAATATAGCTGCAAGCAGCAATTACCGGGGTTCGAGCATTAAGGCCTTTAAGGTGGTATACAAAGTTGTTTAGAATGAGGGGATATATCATACAGATGTAAGTGTAAGATCTAGTGTTTGTGTGAATAAATGAGCATTTTTTAACAATGT
>CM070027.1:28131926-28160673 GCA_036247105.1 Cirrhinus mrigala
ATTTAATATAATGAAATGAAACTATTTGTGACTTAAATAATGAATGAAATGATAAATTGTTGTGGTTTGAATGTGTGATTCAGAATGTGAAAGTTCTAGCATTTGCTCACTACAGAAGTCAGACTTGTAGAGGTGAGCGTGTGTAGGAAGTAGTTGAGCATCAGTGTCTTGTTTTTGATGTGGAATACAGACAGCCAGTGACAAAAGACAAAAACCCTCCCATTTTCAGCAGACATTAAAGATAAATGAAGCATTGCTCATTCTTGTTCCATCACAAGATGCATCTGCAAGTCTCCATCGTTCTTCTTTTCATTCTTCTCACTGGAGGTACAGTAAACATACAGTATTTTTAGTATATTTTGTGGTGTAAATACAGATGTCACTGAATGTCTGTCTCTGTCTTTGTCATTTAAGGATTCTCTCTGGACTGTTATCGTTGTGACAATGAACAAAGAGGTTCTTGTAGCAAATCTCCATGCTACAGGGAACCTGCCAAGTGTGCAAGTTCAAAGGGAGTACAATACATTGGTAAACTGAGTTTGATGAAGTGCACTTTTACTGTTAGAATTCACTGGTGCAGGCATTTGTTTGGTGCAGGCATTTTTTTGTAAACCACATAATATTATTACTGCCTTTTTTATCAGGTTCCCTGAAATATCAGGTAGAGTTTTCTGTCTGAACCTGCACATTATTCATTTCTCTTTTTTTGTTTAGCTGGCACAAAGACGGAATTCATTTCTAAAAGCTGTTCTGTGCCACTTGAATGTAAAAACTGGTCTATCAGCACAGGCAGCTGGAGAAAAAATCACGCTGTCCAGTGCTGCGACACCGACTTCTGCAATGCACAAGATGCTCCAGGTATCATCCTTTGTTTGACCATGAACTAATGACTGTCTACTTATCAGCAGTATAATTAAGGTATATGCTACAGGTCATGTGTTTGCTTTATGTAACTGTTATATATTGTTGTGCATGGCTATTAACTGGTACAGCATGATTTATTAATCATATCTGTTTGATAAGTAGATTCAAGGCTGATTTTTGAGGCTAAAGGGTTTCATTAAGAAAAAAAAAAGTTTTTTTTTGGAATGCTTATGTATATCTGACCAAAGTTTTTTATTTATTTTTTTTTTTTCGAAAGCACTGGGAAAATCCCATATCTGCGATATATTGCTTGATTGCAATGCTATATTTTATGATAGATAAATAAATAAATAATATATTTCTTGCAGAATTGGGCTCCCATAACCCCAATGGAAAGAGATGTTACACTTGTGATTGGGCGGACTGCTTAAAAACACTGAGCTGTTGGGAGAATGAAGACTTCTGCTTTTCTTCAAAAGGTAAATGTAATTAAACCAAAAAATGTAATTTAGTTTTATTATGTAACTTTCAGATTTATATATGTTAGAAATAATAAGCCGGGGCAGTTAAAAACCTGGACATAACACATTTACACTGCAAAAAAAGGCTTGTCTAACTTAGCATTTTTGTCTTGTTTCTAGACAAAATATCTAAAAATTCTTAAATTAAGATGCATTTACTAGTTAAGCAAAACAACATTAGATTTTTAGTCTTGTTTCCGGGGTAAAAAACTAAATTAAGTTAATTTTGCTTAAAATAAGTAAAATTATCTACCAGTATTGTTTTAAGAATATTTTACTTACCCCACTGGCAGACAAGTTTACTTGTTTCCTAAATTAACTAAACTAACTAAATTAAGTTAATTTTGCTTAAAGCAAGACTAAATAGCTAATGTTATTTTGCTTATCTAGTAAATGCATCTTGATTTAAGAATTTTTAGATATTTTGACTAGAAACAAGACACAAATACTAAGTAAGATTTTTTTTTGTAGCATATGCGTCATTATATTTCATACAAAATCCACAGGAGAATGTTAATACGAACACTCAAAGTGAGTTTTGAGCAGAAACATTGTATTAATGTCGTACTGTTACTTAGTTTTCAATCTGACATCAACAATTTGAAAAGCCTTGCATGGAATAATATACCTGAATCATTATCATGACAATGAAAACCAATTTCTGATTTTTTTGTTGTTTGCACTGTTATCTTGCAGTGTTTTATTTATATGTATTTTATATGGTCTGTTGGTGGAGCAGATTTCAGGTATACCCTACATTATGGCAATATCCAAAATCCTTGTCCTTGTGGGGACATTTTTTTGTTCCCGTGAGGAAACAAACTTATAAATTATACAGAATGACAATGAAAATCTAAAAAACCAGAATGTTTTTTGTAAGGGGTAGGTTTAGGTGTAAGCTTAGGGTAAGGAGATAGAAAATACAGTTTGTACAGTATAAAAACCATTACTCCTGTGGTATGTCCCCTTAAAACATGGAAACACAACATTGGTGTGTGTGTATATAGATGTGGCACACCACCTCTACATGTCATTTTAACATAACTTTTTTTTTTAACGAAAACTTTTACAGGTCGTGGAGGAGTTGTAAAAGGATGTGCATCTAAATCTGCCTGTGATCAAGAGCTTGGTCGGCTTATAATACCTAATGATGACTTCTCATGTTGTTTGGGGAACCTGTGTAACGGTGCTCAGAGTGTCACTCAGAGCTTCCTGTTCCTCTGCTGTTCTCTGCTCTCCTTCTTCCTGCTGCACTGAATTCAGCAGTTCTTCACATTGTACAGCAATCATCCATGCAGCAACACTTTTCATTGACTCCTATTGTTTCTGTTGTTTACATTTCATTAAAATGGTCATTGGATGCCCATCTTTCACAAGTTGATATGATTCTTTAGGGTCTTAATGAAAGTCTATAATATACTTTAGTTAAACATTCTCAATGGTAGTGTAAAACAACACCCTTTTTACCTTGCCAAAATCAGCTCTGCAAAAAGCATCCTGTTCTGGTCAAGGTTGCTTTAAATGTTAATGAGCTCTGCTCGCCCCGCCCCTCTCTTCTCTCTGTGGAGTGACGAGCCTGTTTACTTTAGCCGTGTTTAGCCACTAAACTTGTTAACTAGCACGTTATTAGGAAAGGCGATCCCTCAGATGTCGGGAGTAAATGACGACCACTATGTTCATTGTTACGTCCAGCAACACAACACCTCAATCACTCAATCGGAGGTATTCTTGTCTAACTTACATCCCTGCTCCGGCATTGAAACAATGGAGGTCAGACTGTTACAGCTGATCTGAGCTAAGACGCTCATGTTAATCAACTATTGTGGGAGCGGCCTCTGGCATCTGAGAATGGCTTGAAATGGCTTTGAAAAAGGGGATATTATTTTTACAGATTAATTAAAAAACACCGCATGGATTTTTATCATTATAGGGTAGTGTACATATACTGCCAACACACATTAATGTTCAAACAACATGTAAAAGTGAACTTTGCATCGGATGACCCCTTTAAATCATATTTCATTATATTTAAAACAAACATACATTTTACCTTACCTTTGTTTCTTTTTATAAAAAATGTGTGTGTGTTCCTGCTGTCCAGGAAATTAGCAAAAATTAGCAAAACGAGCCCAGATATTTCAGCAGGTTGTTCACCATCTAAACACCTACATCTACTATAACATAAGGAGTGATTAATATCTTGTGGTTTGTACTTGCAACCGAGAATGTGAAAGCTTAGTAGTGAGTCACATATCAGGAAATTACCCCTTTTTGGTTTTAGCTCTCTAGTGTATAAAACCTGTGTCTTTGTGGCTTATCACCAGTGTTGGGGAAAGTTACTTTTAAAAGTAATGCATTACGATATAGAGTTACTACTTAAAAAAATAACTAATTTTGTTACTTGGTTACTTTTTATGGAAAGTAATGTGTTACTTTACTTTTGCGTTACTTTTTAAATCTGGGCAGGGCTTGCTTGTTTGTTTTTAATATAAAAAGTTATATTTTTGGCAAATATAAAAGCCTTTTCACACCAAAAGCCTCAGGCTTTGACAAAAGTAAATTCACGTCTATACAGTAGATCGCAGAAAAAAAAAAGTCAACTCTTCAGCAATTAAAAAAAAGAAAATGTTAGATTATCTTATTTTAATTTTTGCTTATTAGTATAATAATAATGATGATAATAATAATAATAATAATAATGTTTAATTTGTATAGCACCTTTCCCAAGCTCAAGGACGCTTAACAATAACAGGCAATATAATCAATACATAGATGGACAGTAGGCATTTGCCAAGTCTAAAACATGTGATTGCAGTTGCAAACCATAGTAATAATACAAACATTCAAATACAACAGACAATCAGATACAACATTAAACCATAACAGTTTAAGAAGCAGCAGATAATGAATGATATTATTGGTTAAACAGATAGGTTTTGAGTTTAGACTTAAACTCGTGCAGTGTGGTTATTGATCGAAGACGCCGGGGCAATGAGTTCCAAAGTTTAGGAGCCATAACAGAGAATGATCTCCCTCCCATAGATGAAAGGCGAGATCTAGGAACAAAAAGAAGTACCTCTCCCGAAGATCGAAGTAGATGAGAAGGAATATATGAAGAAAGTAAGTCAGAGAGATAAGTAGGTGCAAGACCGTGGAGTGACTTAAAGGTAAGCAGAAAAATTTTAGAAGTGATACGGGAAGAAACAGGAAGCCAGTGGAGGTTAAAAAGAATAGGAGTGATATGAACAGAGCGTTTGGTATACGTTAACATTCTTGCAGCACAATTTTGAATACGTTGCAAACGGGAGAAGAGCGTGCTGGTAATCCAGAAAAAAGAGCTTTACAGTAGTCAAGGCGAGATGTGATAAATGCATGTACTACTGATTCAGCATCCTTTGGACTCATGAAGGTACGGAGTTTTGCAATACGCCGTAATTGAAAAAATGCAGCTTTGGACAGTTTGCTAATATAAGCGTCTAGATTTAGTGAAGAGTCAAGGATGATACCTAAGTTTTTAATGGTGGCAGTAGGAAGAATTGATGTAGCTTCTAGGAAGATTTGTTATGTTTTTTGTTACAGTTGGGGGACCAACAATTAAAATTTCTGTTTTTGTCAGATTCAAGCTTAGAGAGTTGGAGCTAAGCCAAGGTTTTAGCTCATCGACACATGACACTAGCGCAGTAGTCTCGTGAATAGAATCAGGTCGGCAAGAAGTATATATCTGAATATCATCAGCATAACAGTGGTACTGAAAACCATAGTTGCGAATAATTGGTCCAAGGGGCATAATGTAAATAATAAATAATAATGGACCTAGAACTGAGCCCTGTGGGACACCCAATTTAAGAGGGACAACGGGAGATTTGTAGTTATGCATGGTGATATAATATTGTCTATCCGTCAAATATAGGAGGAAAGCCAGGCTAGCGCAGCTCCTGAGATGCCAATCTCTGAGAGGCACATGAGTAGTAGCTTATGAGAGACCGTGTCAAAAGCTGAGCTAAGGTCAAGTAATAAGAGTATGGAAAGGTTGCCCGAATTACAAGAAAGAAGTATGGTTAAATTGGATCATCGAAGGTCGGCAGCAAAGAAATTGGTTAATAAAATGGGATTATATGCATAAAGGATATTTGTATTATTTAACATATTTAATTATTGCAGGTTTGCATCATATTCTGAGTTGAATTTCACTGTTTTTATTCATTTTGAGGAATGATGAATCTGTTTTTTGTGAGTGAGATGAATTAATGCATGTTCACATTTATTTTAGAACTAACATCTTACTCCCAATTTCTCTCAACATAGGGACAGGAGAGCTTTCAATCAATAAATGGGGGGAAAGTAACTGGTGTTACTTATTTGAAAAAAGTATATTTTCTTGTCAATTAAAAAGTAATGCGTACGTAACTTGCGTTACTTGTAATGTGTTAGCCCCAACACTGCTCATCACTTCTGCTTTTATCTCTTGGCTGTCACTTCTCCTTTCTCTCTGCTCTTAGATTCCTGCTCACTCTTTGCTGGGCTACCTTATATGTTTGATACAATTCATGGATTTCTTAGATTTATACTTAGCTGATTTGGACTGATTAAGAATGACTTTGATCGCGTTTGTGTTATGCAATTTATTAGTGAAATGATTGGATTGAACGTGCTTATTAAAACTGAATTTTTTTTAAAACTGAATGATTATTTCTGTTACTCAATTGCATTTCTAAAAACTTCTGAATAAATTTGTAACTTCTGCGATTGTCTGACGTGGATAAACTGTGCATTTGATTTTGCATTAGTGTGCGAAGCCCTCCCATTTCTGAGGAAACATAAAAGACGAATTAAGTGTTGTTCATTCTTGTTCCATCACAAGACGCATCTGCGAGTCTCCATCATTCTTCTTTTCATTCTTCTCACTGGAGGTACAGAAATTATACAGCATGTTTAATATATTTTGTGATATAAATGCAGAGTCACCGAATGTCTCTCTTTGTCATTTAAGGATTCTGTCTGTACTGTTATATATGCCAGGATAAACCAGAAGGTCCCTGTAAAAAAGCTCAGAATATTTTGGTAAGTGCAGAATTACTGGTTTAATTTGCTGGTGCTGCTCAAGTGAAACTTACCACATGACACAAAGCATCTTACCTTTTTTTTGCCAAGTGATTATTCCCTTGTTTCTTGGCAGAATTTAGACCAATTTCCTGAAAAGCTAGGTAGAAGTTTGGTAGTAGGTTCATATTAATGGTTGGACATTGTTGAAGGTATAGCACGGCATACCAAACAACTTCCTCAAACTAGTTCACGTCTTTGACCCATTTAGGTAGTGGTACTTCATCTGCAAATGTGCCAACATTGCTCTGGTTTCAAAAGTATATTAATATACTTCTGTAAGTGATGACTGCATGTCATAATGATGAATATAATTAATGGCTCTTTACATGTTCAGTAATACCTATTAAGTTTGAATAACAAAATATGAAACACCCTTGCACAGAAGTTTCATGACATCAAACTATTTTGTTGTTGAGGAGACCTGATCTTAATGTAAGCTTGGCTTTTATTTAGCATCTCTAAAGTGTATTACACCAAGAATAGGCCGGACTGTTGAAAATAAAGTTGCTATCGAAATAGATTTCATTTTTGTCATTAACTCACCTCACTATATGTTTTCTTTTTTACATTACAGTGAAGAGCTGTTCATTAATTCATAGTTTTGTATTATTAAGGTGAAGAAGTGACCACTGCTACAGGTTGTGCAATGCCAAATGAATGTGACTCATTTTCTGTCCAGTGCTGCGACACAGACTTGTGCAATGAACAAGATGACTCGCGCATCAACCCATACTCAGGTATATGCTACAGTGTGCTCTAAACATGATGCTTAGATTGTTATGAAGTCTCAGAAATTCTCATTTTTGGAAAAGGTTTTAGTTGGATATTGGAATATTGGAATTTGTCCTTAAACCAAGAAAAATTTAATAATCAAAATGACATATTTAAATGTTTTTCCATTAAAACTTTCAGTACATTCAGTAATGTTTCATGAGAATGTTCAAAAAGCATATTGTCAGTCACATTATGGGAACTAAGCTTTTTTTCAGGATGTTTCATTAAGCTCTTTTATAAAGACTCGTCGGCCAAACCAATATTTCAGCAGTCGATCCTAGATGTACATTGTGGTGTGAAAAGCGATAGCTTTATTGACCATTACCATTTTGAATGCTAATGGTTTCATTAAATAGCAGTAATTCTATGTTTGTTTCTTTTTCCTACACAAATGAATCAAGTGATGTAGAGTGAAATCCATTCAAAATGCATGCATATACCAGATGGAAACAGTACATGCATCTCTGCTAACAACTGTTTGATCCACCAAAAACAAGTTTTAATATCTTGGAAAAAGAAGTGCAATTTCAGGGATATTGTACAGTATATTATTAGGTGTCAGGAGACAATGATCTCTAGGTGATCAATTAAATAAGCGTTGTTTAATTAATCTTTGTATTGATTATACATAGCCTATATAGGTCAGATTTTCTAGCTTCTGTTAAAACTAGATGCTCTTTGGAACATTCTTTAAATCTCTGAATTTAGTTTTTAGATGCACTTTGTTAAATTCAATAGCTGAAGAAATGTTTGATTACATTTTACATTGTATAAAATAAAAATGATAGATTGTTTCCTTTACAGATTTTGTCTATGACTATGTTGATGATGATTATCATGCTAATGGGAAGATATGTTTAGCTTGTGAAAAGGAGAACGCAGCCTACATTAAGAGGCCATTTCTGACAGCATGAGTAGGCAGCTGTTTTACATTTTTACAATGTTATTAAAGGTGCAGTGTGTAATATTTAGAAGGATCTATTGACAGAAATATAATATTATGTATACAGCTATGTTTTCAGAGGTGTATGAAGACTTTACATAATGAACCGTTATGTTTTTATTACCTTAGAATGAGTAATTTTTATCTATATACACCGCAGGTCCCCTTACTGCAAATCACTATTTTGCAGCGCCATGTTTTTACAGTAGCCCTAAAAGTAAATATAATTCCTTAATTTACCACTGGCTACTCTCTGCTGTCTCAGACAATGACATTCGTGACCCTGGACCACAAAACCAGTCTTAAGTAGCACAGGTATATTTGTAGCAATAGCCAACAATACATTGTATGGGTCAAAATGATCAATTTTTCTTTTATGCCAAAAATCATTAGGTAAACATCATAAATAAAGATCATGTACCATGAAGATATTTTGTAACTTTCCTACCATAAATATAACAAAACTCAATTTTTGATTAGAAATTTGCATTGTTAAGAACTTCATTTGGACAACTTTAAAGGTGATTTTCCCAATATTTAGATTTTTTTGCACCTTCAGATTCCAGATTTTCAAATAGTTGTATCTCTGCCAAATATTATCCTAACAAACCATACATTGTTGGAAAGCTTATTTATTTAGTTTTCAGATGATGTATAAATCTCAGTGTAAAAAAAAAAAAAAAAAACCCTTATGACTGGTTGTGTGGTCCTGGGTCACATTTTTATCCTGTGTCAGCTGTTGTAGCTTCTCTGTGTACAATTCTCAACCTCACCGCTAGATGCCGCTAAAATTTACTACAACCACCAAAATCGGGTCAGATCTTCAGGCTGTTCTGAAAACCAGACTTTCAAAACCATCCAAAATTCCATAGACTTTCATTGAGGGGTTGAAAAGTTCAGACTGGTTTAAGAGGGGTTTTGGTCACTTCTTTAGCTGATCAGGCTGGAAGACCAGCTGGTTTTTAATTTATTTAATTATTTGGGCTAGTAGAAGTTGTAAAAGTTATGGGCCAGTAACTTGAAAATGTAGTAGCTAAATTGGCTGGTGAGTGAAAAAGTTAATTTAGGTGTTTAACTTGTCTTTTTAATTACACATTGCATTTTGTGTTTGTGGTAATTTCTTTACGACTGAAGAAAGAAAGACATAAACATATTGGATGACAAGGGGGTGAGTACATTATCTGTACATTTTTGTTCTGGAAGTGGACTTCTCCTTTAAACTGCAGCCTCTCAAATTTTTCATGTTCTATTATTTAAATGGAAAAAAAAAAAAAAAAAAAAAAAAAAACCTTTGGCTGCTGACGTGCTTCGGAGTCCGTATTTAGTGTTTACAGCAGAGAGTCGTGACAAACCAGACTTACGTTTAGATTTGATATGAACGTTAAACTCTATTACATTTAAAACAAAATAAACCATACATTTTACCTTATCTTTGTTTCTTTTTATGAAAAATGCGTGTGTGTGGTTTCATGGTTTCAGAGAAATTTTGGTCACTTTTTCTGTTGTCCAACCTGCTGAAATAAGCAAATCCAGCCCAGATTTTTCAGCAGGTTGTTCACTGTCTAAACACATACATAAATTCTTGTGGTTTGAATAGGCAACCAAGAATGTGAAAGTTCAGTGATCACACAGTGCATTTTCTCACAGCAGAAGTCAAATTTGTAGAAGTGAGTGTTTGTGAAGGGGGACAAGCATCATGGGTTTTTTTTTTATGTGGGACATACTAGTGTGAAAAACCCTCCCATTTCTGAACAGACATAAAAGACGAATGAATTGTTCATTCATGTTCTGTCACAAGATGCATCTGCAGGTCTCCATCGTTCTTCTTTCCATTCTTCTCACTGGAGGTACAGTAAACATACAACATATTTAATGTTTTTTTTCTTTTTTATGTAAATACAGATGTCACTGAATATCTCTCTCTGTCTCTTTGTCATTTAAGGATTCTGTCTGGACTGTTATGATTGCCAGGATCAACCAGAAGGTCCCTGTGAAAATCAGATAACATGTGACGATGAACATAGCAAGTGTGCAAGTAAAATATTAGAATATGAATATGGTAAGTGCAGATTTACAATTTTAATTTACTGGTACTGCTAGAGTAAAACTTTTCTTTCTTCTTTTGCCAAGTGATTGTTGCCTTTATCCTGGCAGAATTTAGAACAATTTCCTGAAAAACGAGGTAGAATTTTGGTATTAATGGACATTGTTGAAGGAATAGCATGACATACCAAACAACACTAACTTCCTTAAACTATTTTACATCTTTGACCCATTTAAGTGGTACAGTAGTGATACTTCATCTGCAAATGTGCCAACGCTGCTTTGGTTTCAGAAGTATACTAATATACTTCTTTTAGTGATGACTGCAGTCCTTGTATTCATGATAATAATAAATGATAATTAAATATGAAACTTCTTTATAATGTATTTTATGCATTACAAACAAGAGCTTCTCATTAATTTATATTTTTGTATTATTAAGGTGACAAAGTGAGAAAGACCACTGCTACAGGTTGTGCCATGCCAGATGAATGTGAATCTTGGCGCTTTTCATCGGACGACACGATCGAATGCTGCGACACCGACTTGTGCAATGAACAAACTGGTTTAGGTACCACCCAACAACCAGGTATATGCTACAGTGTGGGCTAAAAATTATGCTTAGACTATTACGAATTCTCAGAAAGTTGGCTAAAATTCTGGCAAGATTCTCTATAGTTGAAAATTGGATATTGTAATTTTTCCTTAAAGCAGAATATGTAATAATCAAAATGATATATTTAAACATTTTCCCATGAAAACATTCATTAACTTAATGAGAATGTTAGCAAAATGTTCTTAAAACATACTGTCAGTCACACTCTAATTTAGGAACTAAGCTTTTTGCATGTTTCATAAAGCTCTTAGACTGCTCGGCCAAACCACTAATTTCAGCAGTCAATCCTAGGATCGTGGCGTAGAAAGTGATCTATTTATTGACTGTTACCTATTTGAATGATAATGGTTTCATTAAATCGCAGTAATTCTGTGTTTGTTTGTTTCTTTTTCCTGGCAACACAAATGAATCAAGTGATATAGAGTGAAACCTATTTAAAATGCAAGCTTATACCAGATGGAAACAGTACATGCATCTCTGCTAACAGCTGTTTGAAACACCAAAAGCCAAGTTTAATATCTTGGAAAATTGAGTGCTCAATTTCGGGGATATTGTATAGTACATTATTGGGCGTCAAGAGACGATGATCTCTAGGTGATCAATCAAATAGTTGTTTAATTAATCTTTGTATTGATTATACATAGCCAATATAGGTCAGATTTTCTAGCTTCTGTTAAAACTAGATGCTTTTTTGGAACATTCTTTAAATTTCTGAATTTAATTTTTATGATGCACTTTGTTAAATCGAATAGCTGAAGAAATATTGTTTGATTTCATGTTACATTGTATAAAATAAAAATGATTGTTCCCTTTACAGATTTTGCCTCTTACTATGATGATGTTGCTTATTATCCTAATTGGAATATATGTTTAGCTTGTGAAAAGGAGAACTGCTCCCAAATACAAAGTTGTGGGATGGATGAAGACTACTGCTTCACTGCAAAGGGTGAGAACAGCAATAGAAGAAGAATAAAGAAATGTTTTGCCATTAGACATTTTTCCTTGTCAATGCATCTTTGTGTTACCATAAAAGCATGATGTAAAAATCAGAGGTCTTATTTCTTATTTTCTGAATATAATGAATTCCCTAAAGACAACATCAGTTTAGTTTTGCCATGCTTGTTTTTCATTTAATTATGACTTCTGTTTTCTTTCTTTTCTCTAGGATATCAATATCAATCACCAACTCTAAAAGGATGTGCATCTAAACACGTGTGTGATGATCCACTAAATTGGTTTGGGCCTGGTTATAGTATCACATGTTGTTCAGGAAACCTGTGTAACGGTGCTCAGAATGTCACTCAGAGCTTCCTGTTCCTCTGCTGTTCTCTGCTCTCCTTCATCCTGCTGCACTGAAAGCAGTTCTTGGAGTGCGGTAGATATTTAATATGTAGTTATTAAATAAAAAGGTGATTTGTTCAAATGCTTGAAATACAACATGACTATGATTCTGAAATTTAGGACAGATGCTCTTGTGCAGAGACTTACAAGAAACCAAGTGTGTTTTTCATACTCAGTGAAACCCAAAAAACCACTGACACACATCAACATCATGAGAACTGTACATAGGCGCACTACAGCATATACTGAGCTAATGGTATTAACTAACCACTAAACTGAACCCTCTGAAAATTGTTTTAGTATGTTTATTTAGTCATTTGGATTATGGGGGCAGTTGGTATGTCATCATAATGTAGCAAAGCCTGAATACAGTCTACATTAAGAGGCCATATTTGGCAGCATAAGTAGGTCAAACCAGTGCAAATTTCACACACATGCACCCACATTGGCTTTTAAAACATGCAGCCGTAGTTGGACTTTCTATTGACTTCTGTAGTTTCCGCTACACCTAAAAGTCAAAGAAACCGTTCTACATTTTGTGCAATGTTATTAAAGGGGTCATCGGATGCCCATTTTCCACAAGATGATATGATTCTTTAGGGTCTTAATGAAAAGTCTATAAAATACTTTGGTTAAAAATTCTCAATGGTTTTGTAAAACAACACCCTTTATACCCCGCCAAAATCTGCTCTGCAAAAATCATCTCATTCTGGTTGAGGCTGCTTTAAATGCAAATGAGCTCTGCTCATCGCAAACATTCATAAAAAAAACCTTATACTCACTTCTGCTGTAAGTGAAGCTGGATCACGAATGATTTGCGCAAACATAGACGGATATACGTAGATCGGGAGGCGCATTTCTTTCACAAACAAACGTAATCTACTGCATCTTCAGCGGCTCAGATGTCACAATGATATTACAGCAGGCGCAATGATATTACACAGCCGTCAACTCTGCCAGCTGCAACTCTCCATCTACACAAACTTAGTGCCGGTCACTTTCAGGCGCTGTGTAATATCATTGCGCCTGCTGCACCCATGTTACGGCAGCAAGGTTCCTTGATTGTTACGCCAGAATGAGAGTATAGTTCCTAGACTTATCGGCCTATAAAATCACAACTTTTCATTTTCCGCCAGTCTTGGTACACAATGCAACTACAGAAGAGTCAAGTTTTAAATAGGAAAAATATCGAAACTCTTCTTTAGTCATTTTATAGTGAGATGCTAATGGTCTAATCGGATTCAATGATTTATCCTAAGCTATGCTAAAAGTGCTACCGCCAGACCCCGCGATCGGCTGAATGGATTCAAAAAAACGGTAAAACACATCTGTATAACTCTAGGGGAGTTGGAAAATAAGCCTATTTAAAAAAAAAGCGGAGTGTTCCTTTAAGTTGGCTTGAAAAAGCCAGGTTACTGGTCTGTTATTAAAGCTTCTTCTGAGTCAAAATTTAGTCAGTATCTCCTCCTAGAACTACAGCTACAACCACCGAATTCGGGTCAGATCTTCAGGCTGTTCTAAAAAAACAGACAAAACCATCCAAAATTCCCTAGACTTTCATTGAGGGGTTGAAAAGTTCAGGCTGGTTTTAGAGGGGTTTTGGCCACTTCTTTAGCTGATCAGGCTGGAGACCAATTTATTGAATTTATTTAATTTTTTTGGCTAGTAGAAGTTGTAAATGGCCAGTGACTTAAAAATGTAGTAGCTAAACTGGCTGGTGAGTGAAAAAGTTAATTTAGGAAGTTTCCGCATTGATTTTTCACTGGTGTTTTACTTGGTCTTTTTAATTACACATTGCATTTTGTGTCCGTGGACTTAACAGATAATGTTCTGGTAGAGAATTACCAGTACTATTTCTGTTTTTCTGCCTATTTTTTTTCCCTAACGTGTTTGTTGGCGTTTGTCTGTGCAGTGTAAATTGGCTTTTACAGTGTACTTAACTGATCAACAATTATAGGTGCAGATTAATAACAAGGTGTATTGAAAAAGTGCAACTTGGTTCACATGTGATGTGTGTATTGGCAGCTCTTTACAGGCTGATGTGGTACTCAGCTGGCTAGCAGTTCAATAGCTTCTTTTTGTGTAGTTAAGGGGGAAAATGCATGCCTTTTTTATATCACTTTTCAAATTTGCCAGAAGTTGGCAAATAATTTTTAATAATAGCTAAAATTGTTGCAAAGTGCTTTGAAAAACAAGTTGCTAAGTTAGTCTGAAAAATTGCTAAGTTGGCAACAATGAAGAGAGTTAGTGCGCATGCAAAGCATTCTCAACTTTATTCAGGAAAATTATTTATGCAAACAACATCAGCCTAGATGTCTCAGACATTCAGTCAAAGCATCCCCAGGTTATATGTTACCACAGGGAAGAAATATAACTGTTAAGGTGTGAGTAAAATGTGTATATGTAGCCGTCTATTTTCAGTTTCTCACCTGAAACAACTTCTAGCGTTCTAACTTAGGAGCTAAGCTTTTTTCATAATGTTTCATAAAGCTCTTTTTTAAAGAATATTTCGGCAGTCGAACCTAGATGTGGATTGTAGTGTGGAAAGTGATCAGTTAATTTACCATTTTGAATGATAATGGTTTCATTAAATTGCAGTAATTCTGTGTATGTTTGATTGTTTCTTTTTCCTGGCTACACAAATGAATCAAGTCATACAGAATGAAACCCATTTAAAATGCATGTATATACCAGATGCAAATGGTAAATGCATCTCGGCTGGCAGCTGTTTGAATCACAAAAAACAACTTTAATATCTTGGTAAAAGAAGTGCTCGATTTTGGGGATATGTATATTACTGGGTGCCTCTAAAGACATGTGTGATATCTTTAATATCTCATGTTGCTCAATCCTGTGTAATGGTGCTCAGAATGTCACTCAGAGCTTCATGTGTAATGGCGTTAAGAGTGTCACTCAGAGCTTCCTGTTCCTCTGCTGTTCTCTGCTCTCCTTCATCCTGCTGCACTGAAAGCGGTTCTTGGACTGCGGTAGATATTTAATATGTAGTTATTAAAAAAGGTGTTTTTCAAATGTTCGAAATACAACATGACTATAATTCTGTACTTTAGGACAGATGCTCTTGTGCAGAGACTTTTAAGAAACCAAGTGTGTTTTTCTTACTCAGTGACACCTACTGTACAAAACCACTGACACACGTCAACATCATTAGAACATTACACAGGCGCACTGCAGCATATACTGAGCTAATGATATTAACTAACCACTAAAATGAAAAGAGGCTATTTTTGAAGTAAGCAACTGTTAGTTTTTTCAGCTGTAGTTGGACTTTCCAGTGACTTCTGTAGTTTCCACTACATCTAAAAGTCAAAGAAACCATTCTACATTTTTACAATGTTATTAAAGGTGCAGTGTGTAATATTTAGAAGGATCTATTGACAGAAATGTAATATTATGTATACAGCTATGTTTTCAGAGGTGTATGAAGACTTTACATAATGAACCGTTATGTTTTTATTACCTTAGAATGAGTAATTTTTATCTATATACACTGCAGGTCCCCAAATCACTATTTTGCAGAGCCATGTTTTTACAGTAGCCCTGAAAGTAAATATAATTCCGTAATTTACCACTGGCTACTCTCTGCTGTCTCAGACAATGACATTTGTGACCCTGGACCACAAAACCAGTCTTAAGTAGCACAGGTATATTTGTAGCAATAGCCAACAATACATTGTATGGGTCAAAATGATCAATTTTTCTTTTATGCCAAAAATCATTAGGTAAAAATCATAAGTAAAGATCATGTCCCATGAAGATATTTTGTAACTTTCTTACCATAAATATAACAAAACTTCATTTTTGATTAGAAATATGCATTGTTAGGAACTTTATTTGGACAATTTTAAAGGTGATTTTTTCCAATATTTAGATTTTTTTGCAGATTTTCAAATAGTTGCATCTCTGCCAAATAATGTCCTAACAAACCATACATTATTGGAAAGCTTATTTTTTCAGCTTTCAGATCATGTGTAAATCTCATGTGTAAATCTTTCAAAAAAAAATTGACACTTATGACACTTTTTGTGGTCCTGGGTCACATTTTTGTCCTGTGTTGGCTGTTGCTTCTGTGTGTACAATTCTCAACCTCACCGCTAGATGCCGCTAAAGTTTACACACTGCACCTTTAAAGGAACACTCCACTTTTTTTTTGAAAATCCGTTCATTTTCCAACTCCCCTAGAGTTATACAGATGTGTTTTACCGTTTTGAATCCATTCAGCCGATCGCGGGGTCTGGCGGTAGCACTTTTAGCATAGCTTAGGATAAATCATTGAATCCGATTAGACCATTAGCATCTCACTATAAAATGACTAAAGAGTTTCGATATTTTTCCTATTTAAAACTTGACTCTTCTGTAGTTGCATCGTGTACTAAGACTGGCGGAAAATGAAAAGTTGCGATTTAATAGACCGATATGGCTAGGAACTATACTCTCATTACAGCGTATAATAATCAAGGAACTTTGCTGCCGTACCATGGGTGCAGCAGGCGCAATGATATGCAAAGCATTCTCAACTTTATTCAGGAAAATTATTTATGAAAACAACATCAACCTGGATGTCTCCGACATTCAGTCAAAGCATTCCCAGGTTATATGTTACCACAGGGAAGAAATATAACTGTTAAGGTGTGAGTAAAATGTATATATGTAGCCGTCTATCTTCAGTTTCAAACAACTTCTAGCGTTCTAACTTAGGAGCTAAGCTTTTGTTTCATAAAGTTTCATAAAGCTCTTTTTTTAAAGAATATTTCGGCAGTCGAACCTAGATGTGGATCGTAGTGTGGAAAGTGATCCATTAATTGACCGTTACCGTTTTGAATGATAATGGTTTCATTAAATTGCAGTAATTCTGTGTATGTTTGATTGTTTCTTTTTCCTGGCTACACAAATGAATCAAGTCATATAGAATGAAACCCATTTAAAATGCATGTATATACCAGATGGAAATGGTAAATGCATCCCGGCTGGCAGCTGTTTGAATCACAAAAAACAACTTTAACATCTTGGTAAAAGAAGTGCTCGATTTTGGGGTTATGTATATTACTGGGTGTCAGGGAACCACTGTCAATATGCGGGAGACTCCCGGACCTTCCGGTAGAGGCAGGATGATTCGGCACTATTTCTAGGTGATCATTTAAATAATCGTTGTATTGATTATACAGTACATAGTCTATATAGATCAGATTTTCTTGCTTCTAGTAAAAATAGATGCTTTTTGGAACATTCTTTAAATCTCTGGATTTATATAGCTGTTGGAAAAAATGATACATTTTATAAAATTGAAAGATTGTTCCCTTTACAGATTTGTCATATGTGTTTGATGATGATCGTGATGAGATGAGATGTTTCGATTGTGACGAGGAGGACTGCTCAAACACAGTGCTTTGTGAGGAGGATGAAACATACTGCTTTACTGGAAATGGTGAGAACAGCAATAGAAGAAGATTAAACAAAAATGTTTTGCCATTAGACATTTTTCCTTATCAAAAAGTGCTTTTTATTACCATATTATAAAGTGCTCTTATTTCTTATTTTCTGAATACCATGATATTTATGACTTCTATTTTCTTACTTTTCTCTAGGAACTCAGTCAAAAGGATGTGCCTCTAAAGACATGTGTGATGATCCACTAAATTGGTTTGGGCCTGGTTTTAATATCTCATGTTGTTCAGGGAACCTGTGTAACGGTGTTAAGAGCGTCACTCAGAGCTTCCTGTTCCTCTGCTGTCCTCTGCTCTCCTTCATCCTGCTGCACTGAATCCAGCAGCAAAGATCCTCCACATCAGACACACTTTAATAAATTACTTTGCATTTAAAAAATAAATAAAGCATTCATTATCTAAGATCATTTTGTTATCTTTTGAAGCCATGATATAAGAACCTCAAAAATACAGTGGGGACACAAAAAACACTTTGAAGATTAGGATATTTTTATTGAACAATTTTTGAACAAATTTGACAATTAAATTTTGGACCCCACTATGCATATAGGAATAATAATAAACATACCCAACAAAATATTTCAAAATTATTGGGTATGATAATTATGCAAAATAAAAAGAAGAAAAATGCATGTTCATGCATGCAGACATGACCATAAATCAAAAATAATGTGTCACCATATATTGATTGTGCGACACTAATAAACATTATTGGGGTGCAGTAGATATTTAATATGTAGTTATTAAATAAAAACTGTGATTTGTTCAAATGTTTGAAATAAAATGTATCATAATTTAAGACGTTTAGCAGTTGTTCTTGTGCAGAGACTTGCAAGTGTGTTTTTCTTACTCAGTACCTTTTAAGATACAAGTGCCGTCACCCTGAAGGGTACAAATATGTACCTCTAGTTGCAGCTATTGTGTACCTTTAAAGCTACTATTATATGTTTTGTTCCCAAGGGGATAAATTGTATCTCCACAGTACCTTTTTTTCTGACAGTGCAGTATATCGTCAATATGTAGCAAAACCTGAATACAATTTAAAAAGTCACTTTTGACAGCACAAGTAGGTCAGACCAGCACAAATTTCACACATTTACTTGAAATAATACTTCTTCGTTCTTCTTACTTGTTCTGCTGTTTACATGTATAATGTTTTTTTTTTTTTTTTATCTTCTGTCAACAAGGAAGAGCTTCTTTGTCAAATTGGCTGTATTTAGTGTCTCCTGACAGCAGATGGCAGCAGAACATCTCTTTACAAATGAGACGTTTACATTTGATAACATTAATGTTTGTTAAATTAAATCAAAGAAAATATATATAAAAAAAAATAAAACTTACATTTTCATTTTACCTTATTATTATTTTTAACTCCTCTTTATATTGTTTTTTCAGACCGCCATTAGATCATGTGATCAATTTTATCAGCCCTAATGAGCCACTGCTAAAATCAGGGATAAAGGAAACCAGTTTATTGGAAATTTATTTATTTCCAATAAATAAATAAATAGATCGATAAATAAATCAATCAGATAATAACACTTAAGGTGAGCAGGCCTAACCTATAGTTCATACAGCTCCAATAAGTTGCAATTAATAAACTCTAAGCAGATAAACGCGCGTCGAGTGCAGACCAGTAGTGAAGTGTAAATACACAGTAGTCATAACTTTGTTTTTGGTGAGTTTATTTAATTAATATTGGGTATTAACTGTTGTCAAATAATTGATGTTTTATTTACTCTGCCAACTAAACTTCCAGAGCAAGTCGTTGTGCGTTCTTTCCGCACTGTCATTGTACACATAAACATTAACATTTACTTCACCTCACTTAATGGAAAATCCTTAAATGAATCGTATTCAGAAAACAAACAAAAATAAAAAATATAAGTAGCCATGTAAAATAAAAATATGGTAGCCCATTTAAAATTCTAAACAATTATTTATTTTAAACGCCGAAAGGCATTTATTTGAATCGACACTGAAACTTGCACAGACGTTGGACTTGCATCTCTCATTCAGTCCAAAGTTTCCATAGCCTGTTTGCGATTTACCTGCTAAAGTATTTTTGTAAAGAAGGCTTCTTCAGTCGGGTCCCAATAATATGCAAGTAAAATAACAGCCAGCAGCTATAAAAGTTTAGCCTATAGGCTATCGTACAACAGACACATTTAATTAAGCTTAATATCTTTTAATATGTTTTGTTGACGGTGTTTTAATTTGATAATAAACAGTGCGCTGATTGTGCGAGCGCGCCAGAGGCGCCAGCGCCATCACTTGAATTTCTTTCCTTTGCAGCGGAAACAACTTCATACTCTGTCCTTTACGGTCATACAGATAAGAGCAGGACATCATTCGAAATGGAAAAATGTCTTTTTATTTGTGTAAAATCAAAATGACTGCAAAATTCATCCCTTTGAAAAATATAGAATGCGCTGCTTTCGTCTCCTTGAACATCTTTCTGCCCCAGCAGGCACACAACGTCATAAGACGCTTTCAGATGACGTTGATATTTTGTTGTTTTTAGGTTGTGTAACCAAAATCCAATATTAAGTCAAATTGACCTCAAATACTGCCGTCAACACGATTTTCATTCTCAACCAAAATGCAACGTCTGTCAGACATCATGTCCAACGTCAACCTGACGTTATATAGTCCAGTGCCTGCTATGCCACAAACATGAGCCATAACACAGCTGACACGTCTACTTTTAACAGTCTACATTAAGATTATTTGACGTTAAATGCATTATATACCTTACTTTGGAATAAATCACAGCATGCTTCATGATAAAAAAAAAAATAAAAAAAATAAAATAAAAAAAAGTGACTTAAAATACGGTAGGCTATAGCAAATTATTTTGCGCACCCCCTAGTACTTTGAGAATAGCACACAAAAGAAGGTCCTGCCTATGCTCTGCCCCGGTACGGGTTGTGTCGAGCTATTCCAGAAGCGCAGCGCCGCGTCGCGCCATGTCTTTAAAATTCAAACACATAGTTTTCTATGAGTATACGCACACCGGTGGCATAGTTTTATATTAAATAACATAATATTTGTCTCAAATCGTCTTATTACATTAAAAAAAACAAAAAAAACAAGATACCACTGCTGCAAAATACTACTTACATTAGGTTTACAGCTTGAAAAAATGTAAACCTATAGAATTAATTGTATAATCGTAGTTTTGTTTCAGATTTTATTTTCTCTTGAGACATTTTTACATACTCAAAATATAAAGTCCTATGTAACATTTGCCTGTGGTGATTACATTCACTGTCTTTGACTGCCACCTACTGGATTTACAAGGTCACAACCGTCACTTCAGGTAATGGACGACGAAAGACTTATCAACGAAGTAGAGAAATACCCAGAATTATATGCAACAAACCATAGATTCTTCAAAGACAACATAAGGAAGTCATCAGTTTAGAGAAGTCTTCGTGTGATATTAACTATGAAGTGGAATAAATCTGTACATTTTCGGTCCCCATGTCCTAAATTTGTGATCATTCCAAATGTATTTTAGTAGACTGAATCATACAGTGAAAGAATGCACTGTTAATGCATACCTGCACTGTTAATGAGTGCACTGTACTCTGTGTTTTGAATGTTTTTGCAATATACTCATAATGTCAAATTGAACATCTCAAAACAACAATTACAATATTATCGCAGTCCATATATATCGCACACCCCTAGATCTGATGCATTTTCCTTGGCAACGAGGGAATACACAGACCTGTATATTTATCTAGGACTATACAAACATTCAATGGTCACACTATGGTTTTCTTTATTTTCATCAGATCGATATTATAAACAAATTATAAACTGAAACCTAAACTCATTGAAATAAAAAAAACTTTTCAAGGTGTTTGGTTATGTTTTCACTCAGGTTGGCTAGCTAACCTTAGCTAAACTATTTTGCTACTATGTGACATAGTTGCCTAGTAACAGACAGCCTATAAAAAAACAATAACAGACTTATAACACAGATTCTTTTCATTGATTAACGTTCAAAACTTAGCTATTATCAATTAAAATAATATATTTAGACTAATATTAATAATAAATTTAGTTAAAAATCACCCATCTTGCAGCTCAGAACTTCATTGGAAAATGAGCTTGCGCGTATAGTAGGTGCGCGTCCGGTGTGCGATACCTTGAGTTGTCCTAGGCATTGCGCGACGCGGCGCTGCGCTTCTCGTTCGGTGTGCGACCCCCTTTAATTCTTCGTTCAACTGCAGCAGCAGAGGACTATTATTCGTTGTGCGTTTCCCGTACAACGACGTAACTCGCTGATTAACCTCCACAGTACGATGCATTGTTGTGGAGGCGAACTAGCTAGTCACGACTGTTTCCCGAACACAGTCGCATCTCCGTCCTTTGAACCACATTAGTTGAACAATGTAGGGCCGTTGTTAATGACGTCACCGAATAATAATTTATGCTATTTAACTTATTAGAGATCTCTAAAATGCAGCTATATTAAACATTGCACCTGATGTCTAATTTACTATTTTTTGTTCTATGTCATTTCGCTTTATTTTATGTTTGATTCATCGCGGGTTCCCTCTTACGTCATACTCCGGGGTTCATTTATGCGCATGCGCATTATTCAAAAACGTTGCTTGCAGAGGAAGCTTAAAAATACATAGATTAAAATGCATTTATATTTAGATCGAGTGAAAGATATAGATTGTACTGCATGTTAGGTTGCGTTTTGTGCCCAAGAGCATAATTTATTGAGCCCATATGTCTTACTATCAAGGAACTATGCTTCTAACCACAGGTCGAGAGCTGTAGTCCCAACCACGTAAGTTTGTGACGCTGTTTGCGAATGTTCGGTCGAACTATGGTTGCGGGAAACACTGAATCACTGAACTATGTTGATAACGATGGAACTTGCGACCATAGTTGGCTAACGATGCTTTTGGGAAACGCACCCCTGATTTGTAAACTGACGGGGACATGGTTTGATCTTCGGCTGACCAATCAGCATAAAGTGGCGTTTTGTTCCGCTCAAGTGTAGAAATCGAATATTCAAGCTGTTTATTCGCTTTTCCATCCCTAAGCGAAAAACAAAAAATCAAGCTGAATTCTTGTTTTTCGTTTTTCTGGAAAAAAAAAAAAAAATGAAAAAACGAAAAATTTGCCGTTTTCTCAGATTTCTTATTTCAATATTAAATCAAAAAACGAATGGACGAATGATACACGGATTGTTGAATGTGAAAGTTCAAGACTGTGATCTTGAGGTACAGTGCTGAGGTCAGACTTGTTGAAGTGAGTGTGTGTAGGAAGTAGGCAAGCATCAGTTATTTTTGATGTTGGCTACTGACAGCTAGTGACAAATAACAAACATCCTCCTATTTTTGTTCACGCATGTTCCGTCACAAGATCCATCTGAGAGTCTCCATTTTTCTTCTTTTCATTCTTCTCACTGGAGGTACAGCGTTTATTTGTGCCATAACTAACTCAGTGTATTGTGCATTTTTTTCTTTCTTTCTTTTTTTAGTTGGCACAAAGATAGAAATCATTTTTAAAAAGTGTGCTTTCCCACATGAATGTATAAGCTGGTCTGTCAGCACAAGCAGCTGGAAGACAAATTACGCTGCCCGGTGCTGTGACACTGACTTCTGCAATGAACAAGATGCTCCAGGTATTCTTTATTATTACTTATTTATTTATTTATCATAAACTAATGACTGTCTAATTATCAGCAGCATAATTAAGGTATATGCTACAGGTCACATGATTTAAGTGCTTTAAATGTTAGATGTTGCTGTCCATCACTGGTATGATTTATTAATCACATCTGTTTGGTACGTAGGTAAGAAGTGTTCAGGGCTGATTATGAAGCTAAATGCTCTTGTTAGGAAAAATGTGTTACCTATCCTTTCTTTGAGCTCTCATGAGCGCAATGGAAAGTGATGTTACACTTGTGATTGGGAGGACTGTTTAAAAACACATAGTTGTTGGGGGATTGAAGACTACTGCTTACTGCACGTGGTAAGAATTTACTAATGGAAGTTTGTAGAAGTTTTCTTCTAAGACAAGTTTTTCCTATTAGCATATTGGATATATATACTGAAATTTTGAATATACTACATGAAACTGAATGTAGGGCAGTTTTCATATACTGTCACCTCTGTGCGTCATATGGATTTTACTTTCGTTTTGAGTCTTCATCTCCATATTATGCAGTGCCTTTCAGAGGATGTGCATCTAAATCTGTCTGTGATCAGCCAGAATTCATTTTAGGACATTATGGGAACATCACATGTTGTTCAGGGGATCTGAACAACATAACGGTGCTCACTCAGAGCTTCCTGTTCCTCTGCTGTTCTCTGCTCTCCTTCATCCTGCTGCACTGAATCCAGCAGCAAAGACCCTCCACATCCGCATTAATTTAATTAATTACTGTGCATTAAAAAAATAAAGCATTAATTTTCTAAGATCATGTGTTTGAAGCAATAACCTCAAAAATACAGTGCGGTCTAAAACACAGTGAAAATGTAGGATAATTTTTTTTTGAACAATTTTGAACTAATTTTGCATACTGAAGTAATAATAAACATACACAACTAAATTTTTCATGATTACTAGGCATAATGCTTCTGCAATAAAAGAAAAAAAATCTGACGTATGTATATGCCCAGACATGACCATATTTACTGTCTAGCTGGGTGGTTTCAGTTTCTCACCCCTAACCGCATCAGCACAGTGTGCGTGTGTAAAAGAGGAAATTCATGAAGTACAACTTTTTGCAATAGGATATGCTGCACTCTCAGACACCTGCACTTTTGCAGTCTATTTGATTTTTTACTTTGTTTTATATATATATATATATATATATATATATATATATATATATATATATATAATTACTCTAATGTATAACTATATAATACTATATGTAATACTTAAATCATAAATCGCTGTCGAATGAATCTTATTAAAGAGTTTTGCCGCTAGTATACTTCGCTATAGAATGCGCTATGGAAGTAAATTTTTGCACATAAAATGGCACTCTTTGTGTGATATTGATTAACTATATGAAACTATATAAATATCATTTTCTGCCCCCATATCCTGAAAAAAAAAATGCATTTTATTAGACCGAATCACGCACTGAAAGAGAGTGTTTAAGCGCTCATAACTCCTCTATAATCAATAAAGCTGTCCATACACTGTATGATAAATGAATCTCTTACTTACATAGTTCGTACATCTGCACTTTGTTGCTTATGATGAGGGAATTCGCGAGTTCAGTCTAGGCAAAACTCCAGGTTTCAGCAATTACTGTTCTGAACGCCTCTGATTGGCCACTGCATTCTAAACTCAACAGAGTCGTGTGCGATTGGTTATGATGCGCAACACTGTAAAAACGTGTAAAAATAAAATATGATTTAACGTGAGCAAGTCTATACTTAAAACAGCGATCAAATCTTTTCATTTTATTTTCATTTTCACTAGTTTCATGTTTGAAGTATAATAGTTTTATTGAAAAACCGGGGGACCCCCCAGGTATAATTTTTTGGGGGTGTTATTGGGGGTCCCTTAATGCCTATGGGAGGTACGGGACCCCCCCCAGCCCCCCCCCTCACATGTGGAATATATTAAAGACTTTTCATTGCATTTCATCCTCGTGTTGCGCCTTTCCTCACACATAGTTGTGACAGCTGGCTAGCAGCTCAATAGCTTCTTCTTTTTGTGTAGTTAAGAGGAAAAATGTATGCCTTTTTTATAATTTAAGTCACTTTTCAAATTGGCCAAAAGTTGCCAAATAAATTTAAAAAATAGCTAAAATTGTTGCTAGATGCTTTTTGAAAAAACTAGTCGCTAGGTTAGTCTGAAAAGTGGCTTAGTCTAGCAACAAAATCCAAGTACATAAAACTGCAGACCGGAGATCTCCAAAATGGTGCGGGAACTCCAAAAGTGGGCAAAACCTCCAAAATGGGGCGGGGTCTCGTCGCGCAAAGACTTTCCCCATTGGCTCTAGCTTCAGCCTATTGTCATTGACTTACATTTCAAAACTACACTTTATAAATTAAACGTTGTTTGTAGTTGATCTAAAATATAATAAACTATGCTATATAAATAAAATATGCTCAGTGAGAGCAAAGCCCCAAAGCTCGTGGCCAGTGGTTAATGATATAAACGGGAATCACCCACGAGCTCTCCCGCGAGCCGTCCCAGTGAAGCGCAGGGGAAAAGCTTTACTCTATCGCTTTGTTTTAAGCAACGGGGGCTTCCCGGGGCTTGGAATTCGCAGGGTAGGAGTGGGTAGTGATGCTGGATGTAGCTAAAAAGGTCTGATTTTCCGGTGAGGTCCGGTTGGGGAGTTACAGAACGGCCCGACGATCTCATAACGCATACTCTTATTAACTGTTTATCTGCCACGCTATTCAGCGCCAATCCCGCTGTGCAGTCAGTTTCTCTGGTTAAGGTTAGGGTAAGGTGTGGGGTAGGTTTAGGGGTTAGCATTGTGTAGCATAGTGTAGGAAATCAACACTGTGATCGACACAACCAATAAAATCTTTAGAATCACCTGTGGGGCAGAGTTTGCGTTGAAGTGGAGTTGGGGGGGGGCATTGCGCATGCGTGTCATGTGCCTGTCTGTCGAAGGGAAAAAGCCACGTCCTATTTTGGAGCGCCCACCCCGTTTTGTAGTTCCCGCCCCCATTTGGAGATCTCCAGGCTGCAGTTATACCCCTCTCACAAAATTGCTGTCTGTCTAGCTGGGTGGTTTCAGTTTCTCACCTGCAACCGCGTCAGCACAGTGTGTGTGTTTTCTTCGCCGTGAGACACGCATTTCAACCAGTTCCCACGCTCTCACTCCACAAGCTGTATTTCTCACGCTGTCAATCTAGCCGCCACTTTATTTCGACGGTCGAGCATAAACTGCGTATTACGGTAAAAGCGTCAGAGAACTGATCCAAATGGCAGTGCTCTAGAAAGTGATTTTTACCATAGCTCTCATATATGTATGTATGTATGTGTGTGTGTTTGTGTATATATATATATATATATATATATATATATACTCTCTGTCTCTACTTTTAAAAAGCTATAAAAATCAAAGTTCTAGATTGCACAGATAACTTTCACCTCAGATTGAGAGTGCACCTTGCCACAGTGCTAGCAGCAGAGTTTGAGGAATATCTGATGTGGAATTACAAAATAAGAGCCCACCCAAATCTGATTTATACACTGTTTTGTCTATATTTTAAAAGGCTATAAAAATAAAAGTTCTAGATTGCACAGACCACTTTCACCTCAGATTGAAAGTGCACCTTGCCACAGTGCTAGCAGCAGAGTTTCAGGATTATCTGATGTGGAATTAAAAAATAAGAGCCCACCCAAATCTGATTATTTGTTGTTTTGTCTCTAATTTAAGAAGCTCTAAAAATAAAAGTTCTAGATTGCACAGACCACTTTCACCTCAGATTGAAAGTGCACCTTGCCATAGTACTAGCAGCACAGTTTCAGGATTATCTGATGTGGAATTACAAAATAAGAGCCCACCCAAATCTGATTTATACACTTTTATTAAAAAAAATAAAAGTTCTAGATTGCACAGACCACTATTTTTATAGCTTCTTAAAGTAGAGACAAAACAACAAATAAATCAGATTCTTTTGCAGTGTCTTTTCTTCTCCACCGTTTTTTTTTTCTCACCGTGCTGACCCAACGAGCATTTCTCTGTCCAATGGTCATGCCTTAACTTTGCAAATTCTAGTATTGCATTAGTTTTGCATCCTTCTCATGGGCATTTAATAATTTTTGACTTTTCAGTCTGGGTTAAATCTCTTTTTTGGCTTATTTATATGTAAAAGAAAACGTGCCTAATAATTATGCACACCTGAATATAAGGAGTTTTTCACTTCCAGCCTTCATGGACAAATATATATCATGTATAAATGATTAAATACAAAATTAATAGTAGTTATTAAGATTGATGTGGTTTGGAATTGGTAAAATGTGCTTGGTAAAAAAATATGACCAGAATATCAACATGCCTAATAATTATGCACACAGTATATATATATATATATATATATATATATATATATATATATATATATATATATATACACATACATACATACATACATACATATATGAGAGCTATGGTAAAAATCACGTTCTAGAGCACTGCCATTTGGATCAGTTCGCTGACGCTTTTACCGTAATACGCAGTTTATGCGCGACCGTCGAAATAAAGTGGCGGCTAGAGTGACCGTGCTTTTCGACTTGGCGGCTGGCCTGACCGCAGTGCGACACTAAGGGATAACTTGTCCCGCTATATAATGTAAAAGGACGAGGCACAGGCTTGTGGGGGAGTTCATAGCTGTCTTGACGGTTAAATGCCACCTCTACCAGCAAATATCGAAATTAGATTTTTTGTTTTGTTTTGTTTTGTTTTCGGGTAAATTACGTGATCCCGCTACAGTCAAGTTCGTCAAGGTGGCACTGGCCCCCCCTGAAATCTGACTGGCCACCCCAGGTGCCCCCAATAGGCTCTGGCTGCAGACATGCACCTGCACTCTCAGACGCCTGCACTCTCAGGCACTTGTACTCTCAGACACCTGCACTCTCAGACGCCTGCACTTCCGCAAGTGACGTAATTTGCAGTCTATTTTATTTTTTTAATCGAATCTTTCAACATTTTACAACAGTAGCCAGGTGGTGAAGACAAGAAAAAAGAAACTAAATCACAATGTCACTCGCAATCGCCACCTGCACTCTCAGCTACCTGCAAGTCACTTGCAATCCACACAAATCGTGGGTGTTGCCAGGGGAGACAAGAATTTGTATTGGTTAAACGATTAAAACTAATTTAGAATAACATACAGGGTCCTGCAAGTCATCTGTAGGAGATAAAAACAAGACCCGCAAATCCGTGGCCACAGAACAGCAGAATATGAACGAATATGAATATAAAGCAGAATATGAACAAAGAATATGAAGTTCTTAAGCGTTTTCCTCCCGTAGAAAACCATTAACACTTAATATGGCTCAACGTTTCAAGATGCAATTAAAAGATCAAATTCGATATACAGTTTATTAGTATAATGAA
>CM070027.1:28160773-28182467 GCA_036247105.1 Cirrhinus mrigala
GACGAACAGGCCATGCAGCCTGAAGAGACGCGACAGCATCATCACAGCTTCAGTGGGTCACCTGTTAACAGAACACACAAACTGATCAAAACTCAGCCGCTCGTCCATGTTATTGACAAGAGTTTTGAGGTTTAATTACATTTAGCAATTGTACTCTTCTTTCCCAATTACCAACATGTGGAAACAACAACATCCTCAAAAATATGTAATAATCTTAATCAAAACAGTGGCAGATACTTTTTGATATTATCCAAACAATCAATATTATTAAGTAAATCAATAAACTATTTTTAAAAATACTTTTTTCACACGCATTTATTGCTCTATTCTTATTATGCACACTTCATAAACTTTTCCTTGAGCTAACTTTTAATGGATTTAAACGGTTAATGTTATATCTTGAGAAGATTTTACAGATTAAACTGAAAGAATGTCAAAACTATTCATAGATAAGCACATCCATCAGAATTAACTATTATTAACAGAAATACATAAAACATTTTTGATAAGAGAAATGACAAACTCTGAGGCTGGTTCACTAGCATTAGCATGATCACATTTATAATCATTTGAGCTACAAAAGTGATCGGGGACACCATCAACATTACCATGTTGCCTTTGTAAAACATTCAAGAAACCGAAAAGCTTTTAATATCGTGCCTCAGTAAGTTAGTCAAAAAAGGATGAGCTGACAGCATGCTAAGCTAATTTAGCATAGGCTAAAGGAGTCACAGCTGTCATTGAGCCTCATATTCAGCAATAACACCGACAAATGTCAAGATAACTCATTATATCGACTGAAGTAACATATTTAAAAATGACGTTAAAGATCTAAGTGTTAACTTCGGTATTAAATGCTAAATTACCCTCATCTGTTCCCCTCTGATCAGTGTCCGTCGGTGACTGTAACTGACGTAATCCACCCTCAACAGGCTCGCGCACGACACACGCCCGGAGCGCGCAAGCACCGCCCACTACAGTGGAGTCATCTGAGACAAGCGGGGTAAAGTACAGTTAACACGTAGGTTTTTTTTTTTTTTTTTTTGCGCATAGAAATTCATTCTAACTTACTAACTAAAATTAAGAATATTATAAAGTTGTTTTTCTTCATGTAGTGTTTTTAGTAATGGATTCTTAAAGCTTAAGAAAACCTTTCATATTTAGCAGGTGTAGTAGAACAGGTAATAACAAGTTTTCGATTCTTTCACTTTTAAAACAGACATGTTTGCAGAAGATCGTTTTGGGTCCAAAATGAGTTTATTTTGAGTTTTTCTAACAAGTTGATATTTTGTTTCATTTCATGTTTTGTTCTTTCTTTGCAGTATGGCGAGGAGACGAAAAGGTCAGTAAAATAAACTTTATTTACTGTCGCGCTTATTTGATCTTGCTTTGAGGAATTCTTTTCGTAAATACACTTTTCTCAACCATAATAATAATCTCAGGTGATTATGGCTTGTATAATGCAAGTATGATATTAAATAACAAAACTTGCTTATTTCCTATTTGACAGGTCGCAGAGACAAGACTGAAATGAGTAAGCTGAACTTTGTCCTTCAGATATTTGCCAAACATTAACAACTTTACTTAACGCATAACGCACACTACTAAAAGCCAAAAGTTTTTGAACAGTAAGATTTGTAATGTTTTAAAGAAGTCTCTTCTGCGTATCAACAAGCCTGCATTAATTTGATCCAATTTACAGCAAAAACAGTAAAATGCTTGTAATATTTTTACTATTTAAAATAACTGTTTTCTATATGAATATATTTTAAAACATAATTTATAAACTAAATTTTTAGCATCATTAATCCAGTTACATGATCCTTTAAACACCATTCTAATATTGTGATTTGCTGCTTAAAAATGTATTATTATTTATTACTATGATAATAATTATGCTGAAAACAGCTAAGTAGCATTTTATCAGGTTTCTTTGATGAATAGAAAGTTCAGAAGAACAGCATTTATCTGAAATAGCAATCTTTTGTAACATTATAAATGTCTTTATCATCACTTTTGATCAATTTAAAACATCCTTGCTAAATAAAATAATTAATTTCTGTTTCTTTTCAATCCCTTGTCTAAGATCATTACTGATGTCTTACCTCCTTGGCAATATGTGCAAGGATGGTGCAATATGTCATGTGTTGCTGTTCATCTGAGGTTTTATTTTCCAAATTTTAAGACCTGCCAAGGACCAGATTTATATATTTTTTTTAATTATGTCCTGATATAGAAAACTATTGAATTCAATAGTATGTAGAACTTTTTCACATGACTGTATATAAAATATATGACACTTAATGTGAATCACTGGAGATCAATCAGTTAATGAAATTTAGGGTTAAATGTACAAATCAGGCTGTTGTCACACCGTTGTTTCTTTTCTTATTTCAGGTTCTCTCTTGGACAATGATGGTAAGTTATAATTTGGAAGAGCATTTTGAGAGTTTGTTTAAGAAATTAAATTGTTTCCAAGTACCATTTTAGAGTCATATTGACGCTATAATAATTTTAAAAAAAGAAAGGATGCATTCCGAAATATTTGCTTGTGCTGACAAAATAACATAAGTTAAAGTAGTGAAGATAAAAGATCCCACAGGTCACTTTACATAAACACACACAAGAGTGAATAATGAAATTCCATTCAATCAAATTAAGTATCAATATAATTCATACATAATTTAAAGTATAAATGTAAATTACATGCATCCAAGATTCTGGTCTACACCAAAAGCTCTGTGTAATAGCCAAATACACCTTAAATACAACCATAGGTTTCTATTTTGGCTTACAGTTTAGTTTTTATGCTCTTTTCAACAGATGACACATTGACAGATGAAGCTGGAAGCTTCACAGCATCCAATGAAAAGCTGAGATTTATGGTGCTTGGAGGTGATGATGATCTTATGGATAAAGCATGTGCCACAATCCTGGGAGAAAGAGAGAACAGGGATGCATTTCAATTTGGAGAATTAATGCCCAGGAAGGCTCAAGTTTGTGGACGACAGGTTTCTGTATTAAAAACTCCATTCTATTGGCTGGAACACTTGAAATCATATTTCTTTTTTAGCAATGGAGTCAAATCTCTGAAATATGACCTGCAGTTCTTTGAATCAATGATGTTTCCTGGGCCTCATGCCTTTCTTTTAGTACATCAAGATGTGAAAAACTCTGGTAAAGAGAATTACATTTTACATGCTCTGAGCAATGTGTTCGGGAAGGAGGTCTTGGACTATTGCATGGTATTATTTATAGATGAGACTAGGCACAAAGATCTAAAACAGAACTCCTGTTTGATGATGTGTGGAGGCAGATACCACATTTTACACAACACTGATGAAAGTGTTCAACAGTTATTTAAAAAAACAGAGACAATGACACAGAAGAAAAGCAGTGATTTTTTCACAAATCATTTGGAGTGTTTCAGAAGAGCTGAAAATTATTTTGAAGCTGAGTATGAGGAAAAGGAGAATAAACTAAGAAGAGAGTTGAATGATTCCAAAAACAGAGAGAGTCAATTAAAAGATGACATTGAGAACCTTCACAGACAAGTGAAACAGCTCCGAGACAATGAAAAACAACTAAAAGACAAACTGACTGAACTGACACAGAGAGATGCTCGATCCAGTGAATATCATCAGACCACAGACCACATGGCTACTGCTGGTGAGTATCTTTACTATCTGTTATCTGTACATCTCACTGGACAAATACTATCATTACTTATATACATCCATTCGTTCTCTATATTGCTTATGCTCTAAAGTGTTATGGGAGGATTGGACCACATCATAGATTCACCTGAATAGCCTTGGCCTTTCATTTTTAATCCATGCAGCCAGGAATGCCAATCAAATTACAAATATTTTGATAAAAACCAAAATCAAACAACAGAAAACCTGAACAAACTCAGTTGTTACTAAATGAAGACATTATTTTTGGCTGGAGCCAAAGCTGGAAACCAGTTAACAACTGGTTAATTCTGTTGTAATCATTTTTCATGAAATCAAAGACAAATTGCACTGAAAAGTGTATTTTTTCACTGTAAAAATATCACCACTTCCTTATGAAGAGATTCCAGTGTTGACAGATTTGTTTTAATATGCTATTGAGAGTATTGAAGGATTTTTTTTTTTTTTTTTTTGTAAACAAATAAAATTAATATTAAAATACACAAACAACATTAAGTTACTTCTGTTTCTGAATAAAGCAGTAATGGAGGTTACTGAATCTCAATACTTATTTGATTTAGTGGGAATAAAAATCAAAAACACCTACATGGCACTTGTAGGCTAACTAAAATCATTTTACATAGGCTATACAGTTTATTAATATTTAATATAATTTTATTTCAGAAATATGAAGAAAATAAAATGGGTTGCATCCAAAGATTTTTAAAATTCTTATGCTGAGCCTGGTGCCATTCATCAACTGAAGGCATGTGTCTGTGCTATTGATACAGTATAGCATAAAATGTTAAATACACTATTAAAATATTTTGGTTACAACTGCATTTGTCTCTGAAACAATTAGCAGTGCCTATAAATGCAATGTAGTACTTGTTATAAAAAGAAAGCTACCAGCCTTCTTTTATCTTTTATTCTGATAACCTTTTGAAAAGGAGACTACAAAAAAACAGCTTACCATAAAATATTTCGAAATGAAAAACTATTTGTTTTTAATTCTTGATGTTGCAACAGGTGCTGAGCTGAAGAGCATAGACATTTCGCAAGCCAGTGGATCACTTGAGATCCAGAAACCTGTAAGACGAAACAGCAAGGAAATAAATCCACCTTATAGTAAGAAATCTATTTCAAATACAACTTAATGTTACTGCTGAATCGTTCCCTCAAAAGATGAACTAACTGCTGTAATATTAATACAATTTTCTTTTTTTGTAGTGTCACAAGACATCGATTGTGATGAAGGTGAGTTGAGTAGTTCACACAAAAATAAAAGTCTGTTATGTACTCACCCTCATGTTATTCAAAATGTGTATGACTAAGAATTTTTGTGACACTCTTTTCTAGACAAGAAGTTCATCGCTAAAACATTTCACAAGCTCTAAAAAGGACAACAACAAACATGAAGTGGCAAAATTGGCCGTCCATAAGAACTAACGTGTTTGTGATGCTTTGTGTAAGGAACATACTGAAATACACAGCATTCCAATTTGTTCCGAACATGTGTTAAATTGAACTCCTCCTACACCATAAATCACACTTAAATATAAGTCACACTTAAAATATATAAATATCTAAGTTGATTTGGGAATTGCCTGGACTTGCCTTTGAGGTGAAAATATTTGATGCTACTATAGCTTCCAATACAAAATGTTTAGCAAAACTGGCAGCATATTGAGAATAATAAAGGAAACAAAAACATTATCATTCAATTCTTAGGCACATCCTGGCATTTGAGAAGGGTAGAAAACATATTATTATATTATATTTTATATTAACATAAAAAAATAGTATTTTAAACTATAGGCAGTTAGCTTTGAGATATGAAAACCTCTTATATGTGTAAATATCAATTTATTTTTCCATTTCATGACTCTTTTATGTTCATTAATGGGAAATCAAGAGTAACCTATATACTAAACTCTTGAAATGTCAACAATATGAATATGTCATAATCACAAGCATTTTCATTCACAGGAAAAGATGACAGAGTTTGAAGATACATCACATGCAGAGCAGTTGACAAGGGTGGACAACTGGAGACGTGTTCAAGGAAACCAATGTATGTATTTATTTATTTGATAATAAAACCTATAATTTATAGTATGAGTTACAAGATACCTCGTGCCCCATGAATTGAAATGACAGCCCTGAACATACTGTTTTACTTTCTGTTAAATTGAACACATCTTGCTCAAAAATGTTATAAGGAAAATGTACTATTTAAATATAAAAATTCAGCTGAATATACAAATTGCAAAACTGTCAAGAAAAATATTAATTTCTCTTTGTCTTTTGTATAAGACAGTTTGATATTTGTATTTTAATTGAATTTTTATATTTGAATTATATATCTTCCTGTGTCTGTTTTTATTGAAAATTATCTCCACAGTTGAAGAAAAAAAAAAATACAGTAAAATTTACAGTGTGAGTGAAATCAGATCATATCTCATATCCTTACAGTTAGACGTCATAAGAGAAGATGCTTTCTAGCTTTGCTCTCTAAATGCATTTGTCATTATATTTACTTTTTCTTTCCCCCTTTTTTAACAGATGGGGCATTTACACATGAAGCAAGACAGTATTCACAGAAAAGTTTTTAAAAGATTTATACTGCTGGATGGTGATGACAATCTTATGAATCAAGCATGTGATAGAATCCTCTGGATCACAGAGAGAGATAATACCAGTCATCACAAAGCATGTGAGCTTAGAGTGGGTCATGTTAATGGACACCTGGTTTCTGTGTTAAAAACTCCATCCAATTGGCTACAACACTTGAGATCAGCATTATTTTTCAAGCGTCCATTAAAAACACTGAAAAATGAAATGGAAGGCTGTGACTCTCTGGTCTTTCCTGGACCACATGCCTTTCTCTTAGTGCTTAGAGATGCATGAAACACAGGCAAAGAGGATTTTTTACAAGCTCAGTGGTATCACCAACTACAGATGGGCCTAGCTAATGTTACATATTTAGATAGGAGAGCATGAGAAGAAAGAATAATTAAGTGCACTTGTCACTGAGTTTAAGATGTTAAATTAGTTATCTTACCCAGTAAACAACCTGTTGCTCAGCATTGCTACAACCTTGTTCGCTCTTTTGTCAGACTGCCGGCAGCAGTGGCGGGGAAATGTGGTAGGTGTGGTCAACCTGGCACTTCAAACAAAAGTGACCAATAGAAAAAGGCCTTTCATCCCAGTGGGTAGAAGACTGCCCACTGAGATACAGCTTCACTCGCAAGCAAAACTTTTAAACTTCCAAGCAAAAGATTTAGACCAGCAAAAAAAGCAACATCACATGGTTTTGTAATGAAAAGTGTTTGAATTGCACAAAGGAAAAATAAAGATCATTGAAAATAATTGTGTTTTCAATTTCTTTTATTTTTAAGCCTTAAAAAGAGACTTTTTTGCCATCTATAATTTTTTAATTACAAAATAATTAATTTTACTCTCAAACACAGTATGTTTGATTGAATGAGACGACGTAAGTCCAATCGAGCCGCCAGTTCATCCATCATATTATCATTAACTGACAGCAGCTTTTAAATTTGAGTGGAGAGCGGACCATTTGAGCTGCACGAAGAACATTGAAACAGACGGGAGGGAGCAGCTCCGGTGGAGACTAGATATAAGACTTTCAGATGACACAGCTTATTTCTCCGTCACTGTAAATTACATTTTGACATTGAATTGCATGGGTTGAAACAAACTTTTATTTATCAATGTTCCATAAACTGTTATATCAAGACTCCCCAGATTTCTCCTTGAAATAATTATATTATACCTAATATATTTATCTGAAGTACTCCCTGAGATTTTAAGGTAATCAGTTAAGAAACAGAAGTAACACATTTACATGTTCATGATTCTCTGACATTGGTTAATGGTCACATGACATGCAGGTAAACAAATTATTTATTTTTTAAGTGTTTTCTTTTGATTGTTGTCATTTTAAAATGACTAATTGTAATTTTATATCTATATGGCACAAGATTATCTTATTTTAATCAATATGATAAATGAGTTAGGTCAAAAGTGATCTAAACGTAATGGAAACATAATGGATTAAGTTAAGTACATTTTTGTCATTTTGTCATAATTTGGAATCAGTAATGGATTACAGTTTTAGAGTAATCTACCCAGCTCTGTAGATAAAAGATTTTTCTTTAGGTTTAAATTATTTTTTCTCTTAGGCAGTGTTTCATGCATTTGCTTGTTTGTATACCTTTTTAAACAGATGAATCATTAAGAGATGAAGCTGGATGGTCCACAGGACGCATTGAGAAGCTGAGATTTATGGTGCTTGGAGGTGATGATGATCTTATGGATAAAGCATGTGCCACAATCCTGGGAAAAAAAGAGAACAGGAATACATTTAAATTTGGAGAATTGAAGCCCAGGGAGGCTCAAGTTTGTGGGCGACAGGTTTCTGTATTAAAAACCCCATCCTATTGGCTGGAACACTTGAAATCATACTACATTTTCAGCAGTGGAGTTAATTCTCTGAAATTATCTGTTGTTTCCCGGGCCTCACACCTTTCTGTTAGTACACAGAGATGTAAAAAAAAAAACTGGTAGAGAGAATTACCTTTTACAAGCTCTCATTGATGTGTTTGGGGAGAAGGTCTCTGACTATTGGTATTATTTATAGATAAAGCTAGGCACAATGATCCAAATCAGAACTACTGTTTGATGATGTGTGGAGGCAGATACCACATTTTACCGAACACTGACGAAAGTGTTTATCAGTTATTTGATAAAACAATGAAAATGACACACTGTAAAAGCAGCAGTTTTTTCATAAATAATTTTGACTATTTCAAAAAAGCAGAAAATTATTTTAAATCTGAGTATGAAGAAAAGATGAACAAACTAAGGAGAGAACTGGAAGAAAATAAAGAAATTGCTGAAAACCAAAAGAAGGAAATTAATTAATTAATTTGAAAGAACAGAATGCAAAGAAAATGACAGAACTAAATGAGAGAATCAAAGATGATCAGAAGAAGTCCAAAGACAAAGAGAATCAGCTACTCAATGACTTGGATGCTTTCAAAAGCAGAGAAAATCACAAGGAGGAGGACTTCCAGAAGCTAAAAGAAGAGCTGATCTTAGAGAGTATGAGTTAAGCAATGAGTTGGATGCTCTCCGAAGAAGTGAAAACCAGAAGAAGGAGGACTTCCAGATGTTAAATGAAGAGCTGATCATTTACAAAGACAGAGAGAATCTGCTACTCAATGATTTAGATTCTCTCAAAAGCATCGAAGACCAGATGATGAAGGACTTACCGAAGCTAAAAGGAGACCTGATCATTTACAAAGACAGAGAGAGACACTTAAAAGATGACAAAGAAAAACTTCAGAGAGAAGTGGAACTGCTGAAGGATAATGAAAAAAAAAACCTACAAAGTAATCTGACTGAAGCAAAAGTTAAAGAAGAGTTTCTGCTGTCCAAATCAAAATCAGAATATAATGTGATCCAAAGAGAGGTTGAAGTAGAAGTCGAAGAAAAAGAGCTGCGTGAGAAAAAGAGAGAACTGGATAGTAAATATAAATATACATAATATGACCTCACTTGTCATGGACAACATCTGCGTGTCATTGTACTAGAAACAAAAAATCAAACAAATACTGCAGATATTTTTAACATTGTATAAAATATATTTAAATAGTTTTTGTTGTTGTTGCCTACTGCCTACAATGTTTGAGGCCTGTGGATCACAAATCTGTACCAAGATTGTTTTGGTACTGTTTCTTTATTTTCCATCTCTATAAAACAACATTTCTGTTAAATATTGTTCTGTCAGGACCACTATCGTCAAAATGACAGACAGTTACCCCAACACAAACGACAGGCCAGAACCTCTCCAAACACAACTGATGGCATATCTGAAAGAAGCATGTCCTTCTGGAATAACAGAGACTGGGGCAGCAGTCCCTTAGCGAGAACGATAGCAGCAAAGGTGTGCTCTGCCTATAAGCAGCTAAGAAGAGCAGCAAGCCCCTTTAATGTGGTAGCTGCCTGGGGCACTTAACATTCTAACCTGTATAGGCTAGAGTTAAAGTGTTTTTTTTTTTTTTTTTTTAATTGTATGTCATCTTTTATGTCATATTCTTAACATTCTATTAAGTGTATTATTAACATATGAAAGAAAGCAATAAATGATGGCCAAATTAAACGATACTTGTAGATTTACACTAAAATCACCAGTAGGTGGCAGCAAGTCTTAATGAGCGAGGCACTGCCTCTTTCATTCATTCAATTCAGCAAGGAACCGGCTATAGTTATGAATGGGTTATTCGCTGGAACTATTGTTGGGAACTGTTGTGGAACTTTGTTGTAAAATAAGAAAAAATATAGACAATATTGTTTAAAATGTAAGCTATATTTAAAATGTTCACTTAATGTTCACCTTTTGATGAACTGTTATAAATTGTCAACATTTGCAAACTTGCGTTCTTGCTTGTATTTTAAACATGAAAAACAATAACTCGCACAGGGCATGTTTCTGAATCAAAGAGTTTCTTAAATCGATCTCTATTTATAGTCTTTGTCAATATTTTTTCTTCATGCTATCCACCTTATTTTTCCCATAAAAATGGGTGCAGCTATTTGTAATTTTTTTTGTGTCTGGCTTCCGGTCTCATCCACTTCCAGCTATTTTTAGCTGCACAAAAAGCTCGTTTTGCTGCTTGATATTCCAAACTGGTGTGTCTTACCATATTATTTTAATGTATTATCTTAATTATGAACACACTGGTTTGTAGTGCAAACTGTTTTACCGTTTACTGCACTTCGATATTCTTCTCGTTATTTCCCTATGGCGGATTATAAACCGGACGTCTAACACATTACCAGAAAACAGCGTACTTCCGCATTAAAAAAATAAAGTGGATTAAGTGCTACAAATCTACTTTAAAAATACAATGAGCAGCAGCATACTTGTGGGCATCCTCTCATACACACGCTGCTGTTGTGGATGCAGTCAGTTTTGACGCAAAAAATGAGGTAATTTGATGTCATTTGACCGTTTACGACACTCCAATTTCCTATTTTATACTAAAAGTGGTATTTTGCTTATCAGAAACACATACTCCGTTTTAATGTTGCTTTAAATTTGGCTAGAGTTAAACAAATGGCAAAGCTCAGCATTTTGTTTGCGTACAAGCAGGTCTAGCACAAACATGATACTGAACACTAGATAAGCCTTAAAGCAAGCGAAATCCAAATCGCGTTAAAAAAGACCTTCTGAAATAGCATAGACTGGGGCAGCATGCCCTTTACGGAAAAGGAAAAGCAGCGAAGGGTGCTCTTCTTTATGTAGAACAGCACATGGTGCAAAAGGCATGTTTCCATTATCCACATAACCGTTAGCTTTAATAACGAGTTTTTTTCTTCTTCTTCTTCTTCTTTCTTTTAGTAGCAAAATCTAAATACAGCGCGTCAAGTATCATAGTAGCATGTTACCGATACACTAGATAGCTTTAACCCTCTGGTGCTCTTCGTTTCGGAGTCACACTTGTGCTCTTCGCGGTCAGAAGTGACCGGACACCTGTAACGCATCTTGTAATTTTTTCAGTAAAACCATTCAAATTCATTTTTGTTTAATAATATTTTTTCTTTTTTATTTTGCATTTTGAGAGGGTTTTGTGGTAATAATTAATATTTATGCTGTAATTAATATCCATTTTTTTGCCATTGAGAATAATTAAAATTTTATTTATTTTTTTTAAATTATTATTTTTTAATTAATGCAGTATTTCAGGTTAAAATAGAGACTCAGCCATTCAACACTAATTTTTGAAGGCAGATTAGCGCCATCTGGTTGTAAAAAACGAGAAAAACATCTGTAATGACAGGTGTAACTTGATGCCTGTATAGTTCTCTACAGAGCAGCTTGTGAATTGCCTAGTTGTTTTTAGACAATTGATTCAGCATTTTTATTAGGTGGAATAGCTGAACATACATTTAAATAATCTCAAAGACTATTTCTTATCCAGTTTGGGATAGTTTTTTGTTATAAATATGATTTGAAGTGTTAATTTTTTGTATTATGATTACAGTCAAACCTAAACATTGTGTTAGAAAGAGAACACAAGGAAGTATTTGTTACCCATTTTTTAATTCAGAATTTGTACAAAAAAAAAATACAATTAATTCCTTTTTAACACTTTATGTCTTTTGCACTCTAGATATGTATTTTTTTTTAAAAAAATTTTATATTTTACATATTCTCAAAATTTGCTGTGTTACAGTTCATTTGTGTGTGTGGATGTGTGAGAGAGACAGAAAACATTCCACACACAGTCAAGGGTTGTGAGATTTGATGACAAGAACAAGAGCTGCAAGAAATCAAAATGACAAGCTGTCACTCGTCTGAGATATTTGAGAAAAATGGGTAAATGTACAGTCCATGGACATGAGAGAAACCTGGGTAAGCAAGTTGTGAAACAAACGATGCATGACCTTCAGGAACATATCGCCATGTGACTATTATTATTATTATTTTTTTTTTTACTTCTTATGCTGTTGACACAAAGCTTCTTCAAAAAAAGGAAAAAAACGCTCGAAACAATGTAATGGAACAAGCCCGAGCTTCCAAATGCACAGTTCATAGGTGTGTGTGTGTGTGTGTGTTTATGAATGTGTATGTTTTAGAGTAACACCCCTTCACTGTTGTGAGCTTTCGCTGAATTATGACTGAGTTATTGAATGGATTTTACATATTCTCAAAACTCTGCTCTGTTTATAGACACCGTAGTTCATAGGTGTGTGTGTGTGTGTGTGTGTGTGTGTGTGCACGTCTGTGTGTGAGTGGATGTGTCTACATCAGTGTCACCCCTTCACTTTTTTCAGCGTTGCAGCTGATTTGTAGATTGTATACATAGATACTCTCTGAATTTGTATATGCAAGAGAGTGTGTGTCTTTTGCACTCTGGATATGTAATTTTTTTATATATATTTTTTTTATTTTACATATTCTCACTTTGCTGTGTTACAGTTCATTTGTGCGTGTGTGTGGATGTGTGAGAAAGAGACAGAAAAATTCTCTAAATTTTTGCATTTTTGTCGTTTTCCCATTCATTTCCTGTGGTCGGTCATTTTTGACCAAAGAGCACAAGTTGTTTTTTTGTTTTTTTTGGAATCGTGCCCTCATTTTTTATGTGTGTTCACATTCCAAATGCCATAAAAGTCACTGAATTTGGTACCGTTCTGATGAAGCTGTGATTTTTTGAAAAATTCAAAACCGAAAATGTTTCGGTCAAAAGTGACCGAAGAGAGGTGTGTATATAATGTGTGTGTGTGTGTGTGTGTGTGTGTGTGTGTGTGTGAATGGGTGTGTTTATGAATGGGTGTGTTTTAGAGTGTCACCCCTTCACTGCTGTGTACTTTTTTTCAGCATTGTGGAGGAATTGTAGATTGTACACACAAAAATTCTCTGAATATTTGTATTTTTGTCGATTTCCCATTCATTTCCTGTGGTCGGTCATTTTAGACCAAAGAGCACAAGTTGTTTTTTTTTTTTTTTTTGGAATCGTGCCCTCATTTTTTATGTGTGTTCACATTCCAAATGCCATAAAAGTCACTGAATTTGGTACCGTTCTGATGAAGCTGTGATTTTTTGAAAAATTCAAAACCGAAAATGTTTCGGTCAAAAGTGACCGAAGAGAGGTGTGTATATAATGTGTGTGTGTGTGTGTGTGTGTGTGTGTGTGTGAATGGGTGTGTTTATGAATGGGTGTGTTTTAGAGTGTCACCCCTTCACTGCTGTGTACTTTTTTTCAGCATTGTGGAGGAATTGTAGATTGTACACACAAAAATTCTCTGAATATTTGTATTTTTGTCGATTTCCCATTCATTTCCTGTGGTCGGTCATTTTAGACCAAAGAGCACAAGTTGTTTTTTTTTTTTTTTTTGGAATCGTGCCCTCATTTTTTATGTGTGTTCACATTCCAAATGCCATAAAAGTCACTGAATTTGGTACCGTTCTGATGAAGCTGTGATTTTTTGAAAAATTCAAAACCGAAAATGTTTCGGTCAAAAGTGACCGAAGAGAGGTGTGTATATAATGTGTGTGTGTGTGTGTGTGTGTGTGTGTGTGTGAATGGGTGTGTTTATGAATGGGTGTGTTTTAGAGTGTCACCCCTTCACTGCTGTGTACTTTTTTTCAGCATTGTGGAGGAATTGTAGATTGTACACACAAAAATTCTCTGAATATTTGTATTTTTGTCGATTTCCCATTCATTTCCTGTGGTCGGTCATTTTAGACCAAAGAGCACAAGTTGTTTTTTTTTTTTTTTTTGGAATCGTGCCCTCATTTTTTATGTGTGTTCACATTCCAAATGCCATAAAAGTCACTGAATTTGGTACCGTTCTGATGAAGCTGTGATTTTTTGAAAAATTCAAAACCGAAAATGTTTCGGTCAAAAGTGACCGAAGAGAGGTGTGTATATAATGTGTGTGTGTGTGTGTGTGTGTGTGTGTGTGTGTGAATGGGTGTGTTTATGAATGGGTGTGTTTTAGAGTGTCACCCCTTCACTGCTGTGTACTTTTTTTCAGCATTGTGGAGGAATTGTAGATTGTACACACAAAAATTCTCTGAATATTTGTATTTTTGTCGATTTCCCATTCATTTCCTGTGGTCGGTCATTTTAGACCAAAGAGCACAAGTTGTTTTTTTTTTTTTTTTGGAATCGTGCCCTCATTTTTTATGTGTGTTCACATTCCAAATGCCATAAAAGTCACTGAATTTGGTACCGTTCTGATGAAGCTGTGATTTTTTGAAAAATTCAAAACCGAAAATGTTTCGGTCAAAAGTGACCGAAGAGAGGTGTGTATATAATGTGTGTGTGTGTGTGTGTGTGTGTGTGTGTGTGAATGGGTGTGTTTATGAATGGGTGTGTTTTAGAGTGTCACCCCTTCACTGCTGTGTACTTTTTTTCAGCATTGTGGAGGATTTGTAGATTGTACACACAAAAATTCTCTGAATATTTGTATTTTTGTCGATTTCCCATTCATTTCCTATGGTCGGTCATTTTAGACCGAAGAGTACAAGTGTGACTATTTTTTTTACGACCACTTAGCCTGCTTGAATCATGCCCTCAATTTTTTTTTGTGTTGACATTCCAAATGGCATAAAAGTCACAGAGTTTCATACCATTCCGATGAAGCTGTGATTTTTAAAATTTTAAAACAGAAAAATTTTCGGTCAGAAGTGACCGAAGAGCATCAACAGCATATCACCGACTAAAACACAGCGTTTGGAAATAATAGTTGGATAAATTTAATGAAACCGCATTTCCAATACTAAAATAGCAAGCCTGTTTCACATCCGACAGCCTGGACAACACATTTAAAAACAAGCCTCGCTGTGGTAAGATTAAGAGTCAGCTGATGCGAGCTTGACTCATGTGAGCTGCCAGACCTAACACACTTTAAAAAATATAATTGTAATGCAGTCAAGCGGGAGAGCGATGGAACTGGATAGAAGAGCAATGGAACTGGATAAAAATGTGATGGAACAGGATAGAAGGGCGATGGAACTGGATAGAAGAGTGAAGGAACTGGAGAACAGAGCTCCTAAATGTAAGAATTATGTTATTGAATCACATTTGACTATATGATGATAAAGGGTCATGAAATAATAGATATTCATAAAACACACTAGCAATTTTAACCAAATAATAGACATGATATAAGGCTTCTTATATCATCTCTTTGATACATTGTCTTTCAAAATGTGTGCTTTAATAAAAACAAAGACAAAATGTAAAAATTTACTTTGACACACACTCAGAAACAAACTCAGAGCAAACATTACTTACATTTGCACTGTTTTTAATTTTATGGCATTTTTGATAAAACATCTCATGTCAAATTTATCATGCAGTTCAAACAGTGCTGTTTCATGTGACAGGTAGCGGTTGCTGCTTCATTCAAATTGCATCACACAACAGAGATGAATCAACCAGGATGATCAATTCACAACAAGTTCATAGGCTACTAAAATAAATCCTAAATTAAAGGTGGGGTAGGTGTCACGATCACACCAAGCTCTCCCTCACTCATCAGATGGTCACACTCACCAGACTGCTGATCACAGACTACATCCCTGGGACCTAACCATGCACACCTGATACTCATCAGCAACCATCAACAGCATCAACACAATTTCTGTCATTGTATGGCCTTGGCTGTTGCCATGGCAGGCCCCTAATAAACCAGTTTGAGTTAACTCGTTTCTGGTCATTTTGGTTTGTATCTGTGCCAAAACTTTCTTCAGTTAAAAAAGAAGAAAACAGCAGTGATTGCATTTGGAAAAAAAAGATGAAGTTCTCAAGGTGAATGCATACCTTGACTCTTTTAAACAACAAAAAAATCAAGTCAGGAATCTTGGTGTGATTCTGAAGTTAGACCTTAGTTTAGTTGTCGTGTCAAAGCAATAACAAAATCAGCATATCATTTCATAAACATTGCAAGAATTAAATGTTTTGTTTCCAGCCAAGACTCTAAAAACTCATCCATGCCTTTTATCACTAGCAGCGTGGACTATTGTAAAGGACTCCTGACTGGCCTTCCCAAAAAAAAAAAAAATTATAAATAAAAACATTAGAAGGCTGCTGCCAAGATTCTGACTTGAATCAAAAAATCTGAGCATATCACACCAGTCCTCAGGTCCTTACACTGGATTCCAGTTGCATCTAATTAGGTTCCAGACTCAAAACACATCTGTTTGTCTTTGCATTTACTGAATACATTTACATTTCATTTATGTATCCTCTTTCTATTCTTTAATTTTTTAAATTCATTTTACATTTTTTTATGTAATTGTTATTCTCTATTTATATTTTGTATGCATCTGTTGTTTTTAATTTTTTATATTAATTCTTTTTTATGAAAAACACTTGAATGTGCCTTTATGTTTGAAATGTGCATATAAATAAACTTGCCTTGTCTTGCTTTGAAAAACATAATATGGTGCAGAGTGAGGAAATGACCATGTGAAAAGCAAAGTGTTGCAAAAGCATGTGAACTAGTCAGACTTCATCTGACCAACATGATTTCAACAGTTATACCAAAGCAAAGGAAATGGAAATTTACTACTTCACAACATCATCCCGTGCCGTTAAAAACCGTGAGATGGAGATGTTCCTTTTTGAGGACAACATGGCACAATATTTACGATTAAACAGCAACAGAAAAATTATATACATTTAAATTAAACTCTCTTGATGCCACACAGTAATGCTTCCTGATTCTTGGTTTGACGTCTGTATGTTCACACCAAACCACATCCTGCTACTTCAGACTGTAGAATGAGCATGGTTTAATTTTCCTAACTTTTGTCTGGAGTGGATGGAGAGTTCATTTTGCTCTTTCTGTTTCTTTTTTTTTATTTAACTAATATTCATTCATTAATAGCCTTATGTGACCTTTTATAAGAATCTTTTCCACGTTTAATATGGCGCAAAGACAGCAGAGAGGTAAAACTTTCAGTTTGACTTGTTGACTTTGTGCATTGATGTATTTTTTTGACAAGATAAAATGATTACATTTTATTTAGAGTTTTGAGTTTCTGAATCAGTCTGTTGAGGCACCACAGATTACATTGTTCAGATTTTAGATTATTTTTTACTGTTATCTGGTCTTTTTCTCTTTGTAACAGACCGAACATTTTCATATGCAGCAAAACAATCCACAGACTCTATTACAAGGTTCAGATTCATGGTGTTTGGAAGCGATGAGGTTTTGATAAAGGAAGCTTGTGATATTATTCTTAGGTCAGCAGATAGCACTAAATATGGGACATGTGAGTTTAGAGAGGCGTGTGTAAGCGGACACCATGTCTCTGTAGTAAAAACTCCTGCATATCGGCTGGAACACTTGAAAATGTATCTGTCGTTCAGCAGAATCAGATCTATTAAAAGAGACATGGAGTTTTATTACTCACTGGTCTTTCCTGGACCTCATGCATTTCTGTTAGTGCTTGGAGACATCCGTAACTCTGGAAAAGAACATTACATTTTACAAGTTCTCAGTGACGTGTTTGGCCAGGAGGCATTAGACTACAGTATGGTGTTATTTATGCATGAATACAGGGACAGTGATATAAGCAGGAACCAGTGTGTGAGAAAGTGCAGAAAAAGGTTCCACATTTTAAAGAACAATGAGGAAAATGTCCTGAAGTTATTCCATGACACTACTGAGACGATGATAAAACAGAGAAAGGGGAGCTTTTTTACAAAGCATTTTGAATTGCTAGATAAAGCTGAAGCTTATTTTAAGATAGAATTTGATGCTAAATATGAGGAGAAGGAGAGTATACTAAGAGGAAATTTGGAAGAACTGAGAACATCAGAGGAAAATCTAAGAACAAAAATGACAGAAATGGAAAAAAGGAATTCTGAAAACATGAGAGAATTACAAGATCTGCATAAGGAACTGGATGCTCATAAAACCAGAGAGAATCAGTTAAAGAAGGAATTAGATGTTTCCAAAAGCAGAGAGAATCATTTAAGTCAACAGATTGATGCTTTAAAAAAGCAAAAATATGAATTGAAGGAGGAGCTGTATGCTCTCAGGTATTATAAAAGACAGTTAAATGTAGAACTGACTGCTTTCAATGAAAGAGAAAGAGAAGAATTCCTGCTCACAAAAATACAGTTACAGGGGAACAGAATACAGGAGCAAAAAGAAGTAGGTCTGCAGGTTTCCGTACAAGAGGTGCATGACAGACAGAAACCTTTAGATAGAAGAGATGTGGAGCCTGATGAAAAAGAAAGAGAACTGCTGCAGACCACTGGATCACAACACGGCGATCATATCTCCACAGCTGGTACTCTCCCTCGTGGTGAGTATTTCACCAAAGCGATGGCCGCTTTCGAAACACTGCATCGTAACACAGCTATCAAACCTTTGCTAATATTTTGTTTTGTTTGGATGTTATATCAAGTCACGTGATTTTATCAAAATGTTAGCCTACGTCATACTGTTTATAATGGTTTTAACCTCAACTGATCTCTGTTAAGTTTTATAACGCAAGTTAATGAATTAGAATTGACATTTATTTATACTGATACAATACAATTCATCTTCAACGCTGCATCTAATGTTGTGGCATTTTAAACCTTCACTTTCATTTTATCCAATTTAATGAAATTCAGATATTTTGTGGTTAAAGTATCCAATTATTCTGTTCTCATAAATTAGGTTTTTGGTTTTGAATACAAAATTCTTTTCCATTGTAGTGTCTGAAGACAAACTCAAACCTCAAGAAGACACTGAATCACTTGAGTTTGAAGGATTGAAACTTGTGAGACAAAACAACAAGAAATCAGATCCACCTGATGGTAAGAACTTCTTTGTGGATTTGTAGAAAACCGGTCGTCTGGATTTGTGTCAACTAAACTGTGATAAAACTTTCCTGTGTTATGGATGTTTGCATTTTTATTTACCTTAGACAACCTTGAAATAACACAGTCATAAGATTAAACAATAACAGCAAGCATGACAAAAACAATGAAAATAAGTAAAATAATAATACAAAATTACATAAATTAATAATAATAATAAAATAATAAATTATGCAAATCAAATGGCTAATGATTAGAAATGATCATATGATTAAAATTGATAAAAAACAAAGAACATATAACAACATACTTCGTTGATCTCTTAAAGTAACACACACATGTGGGCTGCTAATGAGAATCCTCAGGTCCCTCAAAGTACTGTAACTGAACTCAAGATATCTTTGTGTTTTTATCAGTGTGTGAAAACAAAATCAAGCCTCTGAGTGAAGAAGAATATGAGATGGAAAGTAAAATAGCAGACTCACAATCCAGCAGATCGCTTAAAGGTGAAGGATTGAAACCTGTGAGACAGAACAGCAATCTGCAAGATCGACCCAACAGTAAGTATTTCACATATCAAGGAAGTAACATCATTAACAGAAAATGCTGTCAGGTTAACCTTAGCTAATATGTAGTTGTAGTTCATATATCAGTACAACTGAACAACTTGTACCATTCAGAAAAGCACATCACACTCAATTTCCAAACAAGACAATCCTTATAAACATTATAAACATCAATTATTAAAAAAAAACAAAAACAAAAAAAAAAACTAATGGTTTACATTTCTTTTTCATGTTTTGCTTGTACATTGTGTTCAGCAGAATCATTGTGCATTGTGTGCATCTTTCTTTACAATGAATAGCATTTGCTTTCATATTTTGTATGATGACATTCAAACATATTGTGGCCTAAAATGTTGCAAATACTTCCAAATAAGCTTTTAAATATGATGTTCTTTTCAATCATAGTGTCTGAAGACAAACTCAAACCTCAAGAACACACTGGATGCCTTAAGTTTGAAGGACTGCAACTTGTGGGACAAAAAAGCGAGGAATTAGATCCACTTAACAGTAAGAATACTTTCATGTAGAAATATGTAGAAAATGTTAATGAAATAAGATATTGTTACTCATTTCATGGGGGTGTTGGGGGAGGGGGGGTTCCTGGAGCCCCCCCCAACACTGCATGTTTTCCATGTCTCCTTAATCAAACTGATTCAGATCATCAGCTCATTAATAGAGACTCCAAGATCTGAAATGGGTGTGTCAGACAAAGGAGAGATGTGAAATGTGCAGTGTTGGGGGGGCTCCAAGAACATGGTTTGAAACCACTGACAAAGAAGTCTTAAAGGTAGAATGTATAAAATGTTGATCCAAAACTAAATCACTATTGTATTTTGAGCAGGAATCTATTCTAAAATATATGTAAGAAAAAAGATACCTAAAATACTCTGTTTGTATCTTCCTAAGAACTATAAGTAATTCTGGAAAGTGGACTGTGACTGAACTGAGGTGAGTTTTTGGATTTTCCTGGTTCCCTGTTAGGTTTTAATTATATATAGGCCTATATAAATCAGTTTAAATAAAATTTCTAATAAAATTCTCTACACAGTCTTTGTGAAATCCTACACACACATGCATGCTCTACTCTGCTTGTAAATTGTTAAATCCTTATGCTTAACTCTTTCCTCGCCATTGATAAAATATCATGTTATTTATTCTATGCTGATAAAACTATAGTTATGTGAAAGTACGTGATGTTTTTTTCTATCTCTCCTCCTTTACATTCAGTTTCCTGGAGTGCAAAGTGCCAGTATCCCTCAGTACTGAATTAACATGTGACTGACGGGAAACACTTCATCTACTGCATATGCATTGCCACATGATGGCAGAGCATGTTTCATGAACTGTGCTTTAGTAACTGTATTAGTATTCTTTAGCCAAGGCTAATGTCTGTGAATGGTTTTGATATAATTTCTGATATTTTCTTAAAATATTATGTGTGTTAATTCTGTTAAATCTGACATCAACAGGTATGTTAATGGATGTTTTTCGGGGAAAAAAAAATTGGTTTAAAGGATTGAACACAAAGTGAAAATCACATGATCACATGCCTGTGTAACTATATATCATTGTGAAATAAGAAACCTTGTCTAAAGCACTCTCGTGAAGGTTTTGAACTTTAAGCTAAACTGAGCATTATTATGATGTGAATATTTTTTATAAAGTCTGTTAAAATTTTGTATCATTGTATAATGTATATATGCAATGTAATAGGCACTAATAAACTTTTTGTTTCAATCTATTGTGAACTCATCTTGCTATTTTCTATGCAGATTGTAAACATCATTAATGCATTCTAGAATAACTGACATTAGTACAGTGATAGAAATGAATGCACAACTATTTAAAAAGAGTATAATTTATTTTGTCTGCCTTTTTCAAAAATTCCAGCTGTAAACATTATTGCATTAACAACAACTTGAAAGAAAAATACAGAAAACCATTATTAAGAAAAACAGCTGTCAAAGACACAGCACCTATAAACAGTAAGTAAAAGTACAAAACAGTGCTGTGGCACTGCTATTATTGTTGGCTCCTTTAGGATGATTTACTATATTTTTCTCCATTTGCGAAGCTGAGCAACCCAAGACCT